>BLKR01004010.1:0-123163 GCA_011170035.1 Teleogryllus occipitalis
ATAAATAAATAAATAAATAAATAAATAAATAAATAAATAAATAAATAAATAAATAAATAAATAAATAAATAAATAAATAAATAAATAAATAAATAAATAAATGTGCGTCGGCAGGGGGCGCGCGTGCGGCGGCGCTGCGCTGCGAGGCGCTGGACGCGCGCGACGCCGAGGGCCGCACGGCGCTGCACGCGGCGGCGGGCGCCGGGGCGGCGGCGTGCGCGCGCCTGCTGGTGGAGGCGGGCGCGTCGCTGGCGGCGCGCTGGCAGCCGCCGGGCCTGCACCTCCTCCGGGGCAAGCGAGCGAGGGGAGGAGCGAGAGGGGGCGGAGAGGGAGAAGGCGGCGTGAGCGCGGCCGCCGCGCTGCTGGAGCACGTGCCGGGCGCCGAGCGCATGCTGTGCGACGCCCTGGACGCGCGCGTCGTCACCGTGGGCGACCCGCTGGCGCGCGTCACCGTCCTCGTCGACTTCAGGTAAATGCCGCGCCCACGTCTATGTTTGGGCATAGACTATAGAGGTGTATATTTGTTTTCTCTATGGTGTGAAAGACCGCGATTCCTGGCGAAGTGTCTCTCATCGTCCCCAGTGTCCTTCTGGCCATAAATTTGCATTTGTTGCCATTATATTATTATCATTATTATTATTATTATTATTGTGTTATTTTATGTATTAATATTACTACCATTGTTATTGTTCTTAAGAACCCCTTTGCCAGTAAAAGCAACCTTGAGAGGTCCCCTACCTGCCCCTAATCTGCCATCTCTGACAGCTGGATCGTAACGAATTTGCAACCGGTGCATGTGCCACAAGACAAGTGTGTCGGGTGTACACCGATTGTGTCCAGCGGTCAGCTTTTCCAAAGCCGTTTATATACCTTCCCAAAAAGGCATAGCCAGACTCCATCCCGTTCTATTTTCCTCCTGCGTATAAGGATTTATTTCCGCATTTCCCATGGTCTGCTTAGTACTACCTTCATAGATTATAATTGATCCATGTCTGTCTGTTTTCAAGAATTATTTATACGTCTTTTTAGATCACTGCCAACCATGCAAACCACCGCTTATCACTTCGTGGAAACAAAACATTAAATCGCTTATCACGAGCATCTTCTTACCTCACTGACTTAACGTAAACAATTACGAAGATTCTGCCATGTTCACCTTTGTCTAGGTTTTCTCTGGACTGGTGCAAAAGCATCTATTTGCCCTACTTATAATTGCAAACTTAACTAATATTTTTACTCCTTGCGAAACGCCAGATGAACGAAACGAAATGCGGTTGAGCTATGCCTTCTCGCTTAGCGAAAAGTGAAAGGGGTTAGCTGGAACGCGAGCCAGAAGGAAAACTGACCCCGGCATGCATTCGGACGGTTCCCACCTCGGAAACTAAAGGGCTTGCGCGGGTAACGGGATACCGTTACCCACGCAAGCCCTTTAGTTTCCGAGGTGGGCCACATCAGCCACGGGGAGCCTCCCGCGATTCGGAATTGTTTAGATTAAGATTCCTGGCAAGGTGTGTCTCATTGTGTTACGATGCAAGTCCTTCAGTGGAAGAGGTAAGCGGGAGAACAAGTCTTTTGGCCTGAATATTGCCACATATTTCCTCCTCCTCCTCCTCCTCCTCCTCCTTCTTCTTCTTCTTCTTCTTCTTCGTATTATTATTATTATTATTATTATTATTATTATTATTATTATTATTATTATTATTATTTTATTTTTATATTTGCTAATGATCGAATCGTTATTTTAGTTATTAATATTACTATCATTTTTATAATTAATAATAATAATAATTAATAATAATTGTTAAGAACCCGCTCACCCATGAGGGCCACCTCTAAAAGGCCCCCTTACCTGCTCCCAATACGCTTCGGCTGATACCTGGGTCGTTTTTTGTTCAATGGATCGTAACGGATTGGCAACCGGTGCTTGCCAAGCTCCACAAGCGTGTCTGTACCAAACTTACCGTTTTCGAAGCTGTTTGTTGTAATAAAATGTAGAGGGGTTGTGATAATTCAACATAAGACATGTTATTCTCTACGGTTTTGAGCCAGGAGTATTTTTGACAAACAGCTGAAACGAATGTATACATTCACACCATGGAAATCATCGTTTAGATAACGGCGATTGAAAAAATGATAATGCTTAACTCCTTCAAAAGTTATCTTCCACTATATTGTTAAAACGGAAAAGTCATTTGTGGTTGAAGGAATTCCTGAAGATGCAGGAATTATGGGAAGTGAAATAGTAAAAATTGAGGCTGCATCGACTACTGAAAAAAACACCAACGGAATTATTAAAACCTCTTGTACATTTAACGATATTTGGAAACAATTTGAAATGTTAATGAAAGGCTGGTAGAACAAGTGGTCCATTCTCAAAACCAGTGAACTCCATAAACAAATGAGAAATTTCTTTATATTAAAAGTAAATGGTAAAATCAATAGAAAAGAACAAGTAGTATATTCTAGAATCCGAACTGACCCTGCAAATTGAGTCATAAACATCTATGTAACAAAAGATTTCCTTTTCTACAGTTGAGTTAATAAAAAATGTCCGTGAAATGGCTGTATGATGCAAAGATATTGGATTGTATTACCTAGATGCACATGTAGCACTAGTGTAGCGTTACAAATTGAAGGCTGCCATATTGTAGGCAACTAGTTCGCTGGCAGATGTTGACAGGCGTATTATGTCCGTACGCGACGAAAATTGTGGGTATTTTCCATGGAAATTAGTACTTTGAAGTGCTTTTATCTTACTATACAAAGATTATTATTTACGCATCAATAAAAATATATAATGAGAGCTTCTTGGTTTTGCGACTTCAAGGCCAATATAAAGAAGCATTAGGGTAACAAGAAGCAACTTTCAATAACCCAAACGATACAACCAAAACATGTTTCATTTAGTAACATGAGAATTTTTCATCTAATTGAAACGTATACTTTAATTTGGTCCTAGCATAACTGTACACGGAGTAAGAAAGTATATTCGTTATAAATACCCGAAATATTTTATTAATTTGAAAACTTGTTCGTGTTATTTAAAATCTGACTACATAACGTGTTAAAGGGAGTAATTTACTACAGTTTAGAACAGAATTTATCCACCTTTTCTGCGGGCCCCACCGTCCGAGTTTTTCTATCCAAAAATCACCGTTTTTTTGCCACAGCATTGCGTAACTTTCTCTATGCTACGTCTATTACTCCGTATATACGTACGTATACAAAAAAGTAAAAATTAGAAGACAGATTACATGAGTTTTGGTCATTTCATAGCATTCTTGTGTGCCAATCTTCACTTGAATCATTTTCAGTTTAAAGAATAATTTGAATCTCTCTTTCATAAAAAGAAACTATGCATTAGCAACGGAGGGTAACAAGATGCATGGATGATGAAATTATCTTCGCTAAATTGAAAGTCAAACGATTGAGCTATTTCTTATTATGTTTTTTTAAAACATTTAAATTTTTTGTAATTTATTTATTATAGTGTATAGGAACAATAACAATTCGATTTTTGAAGTTTTGAATTCGTTATATCCCGTAAAAAGTGTTAAGACACACAGTTTTAAATGACCACTCCCACATTTGCCTACAATATGGCTGAGAGCGCAATGTTCAATTTATTAAGCTAGTGCTCGCCTCTCACCATAGGAGTAGTGGAGTGGACCTTGTATGATGTAAGTCCCTAAAATGCAACTATGGAGGTGAAAATAAAAAAAAAATATTTATAATCAAACCGAAAAGTGAATATTTCATTCATCCTTTTTGTAGATACGCGTGCGAAAACAGTCAATTTAAGACGAGTCTATATTTTTGCGTAAAATGCATTCAAAAATGTATCGTTGGCTGCGATCAAGGAGGGTTCTTTTAATAATCGCGGAGCCTTTCCATTGACACAGAGATGTTCGCTCAAAGCGAGTGAAATTGGCATATTTTTTACGAATCTCTATTTAAGTCCATGTACCTTAGGAGATACAATATTTTGAGTCCCCAAAATATATTCTGGGAATTCCACATGTATTTTATTTATCCACAAGCTGTAGCTGGTAAATAAAAAGAAACTCGCGTAGTTTATTTTGCAACTTATCCGTGAGTTCGGACTTACTTAAAACAAATGACTAGCAATGCCAATTGCTTGAAGAATTTCTTCTGGTGCAACTGCTTTGAGTTCGTGCCATTTAAGTGAAACAATGATCAAGGACGAGGTGCACGTGCTAGCATTGCAAATGAATTTGTTCGGTGGACTTTCCAAGATACTTAATCTCAAAAGTCGATCTTAGCTTGGCTAGTGACTACTGAGGAAAGATTTCGTCGCGTGCAGAGTAACAAAGACCTAATAAAGTAAAAGAAGTTCTTTGCTGATTGAAATCGAATTGCGACAACCAATCAATTTTACATTGAATTTTTTTAAAGCGCGTCCTCAAAATGATAATGTACAACTTATGACTTGTTGGGGCGAATGCATGATAGGTAAGTAAAGTTTTTTACACAACCCTGAGTGTTATTTACGGGACGTGTGCGATTTCATCATTCTAGTGGCATGCATACGAAGACAAAATAAATGACTGTTCTCTAACATGTAAGCCTGGCGTCGAGCCACGGCTCGCTCATTGCGCAACTACTCTTACATACATGTTACTATTACCCATGACGTGACCCAGTGCCATTGACAGGTTTTGAGTTCTTTTACTGAAAAGCTGTTTGGCTGATTACTATAATATTAGGGAGTTTTAGAGCCATGCGTAAGGTAGCGACTTTATGCACTATCAGTCACATGACGGTCCTTCAAGTCATAACGTCTTACTTTAGGCTTGAGGTACGACCTTACATCTTAAATAGTGCACGCCTGTAGGAGTATTTACGGTAACCTTTTACAAACGGCAAAATGGCCGCCTAAAAGCAGGAATGGTTGCATTTTTCCAACTCTGATAAACCGATTCTCGTATGTGAGGCAGTTACAATTATTCCTTACCAACTCCACAACTCTGGCAAGAATTAACGGTAAATGTTGGAAAGACGACAGGTAATAAATACGCGAAAAAGAAGTTGAAATCATATCTTCGGGTTAGGTTATGTCTTATGCTGATGACGAACGCTGTTTTAAAATATTCCCTAAATTCTCAAGAAAAGCCGATTCAAAATTCCACACTGCATACTTCTCGCAGAGGGCCACAAAATTTAAAACTCCGTGCACAATGTAGATTTGTTTTACTCTTGATTCGTACAATGATTTAAATGTCTCACCACTAGCCTACACGCTTTGATATATTATGTAACTTCTTTGTTCAACGTTTGAAATACTTCTTTTGTTATAATGCGTAATGCAATAACACTACAACTCTGATTGCTAAAACTCTTATAAACATTGTTCATTACGACCGTATATACTCGTTAGTCACGTAATCAATAGGGTTTAACGATGTCTCTTTACACCTGGTGCAAAAAATTCCTTATTAACAAGAACAAAAGTTCTTTAAAGGGTTACCACTTTCATTGATGCCACTGCAACCGTTGATTACTTTCATTTGTTTTAAATTATGTTTTTTGTCTCTTTCATTGTTCTTACTGGATGAGTTAGTCATAAAGATCCTGAAAACTAATAACCAATAAACGGAATTACCACTTTAACGTTCCTGATGTCTTTTTATTCAACCCAGTCTTTCCTAGATCTATTGTGACGGTCTATTAAGACGAATCTTAATGGGTTTTTTATTAGAAAAAGACGCTTGATTTGCAATGCGGAGGCATAGACAAACAAATGAAGGTGCATTGGTGAAATGTAATACATCGCATTTATTCACATTATCGGAAACAAACATTAAAATAGACTATTGGGACGGCAACGAATAAAATTATGGCAATTTTTGACGATAAAAACATGTCACCAAGTTGTTCCGTTCAATAGAAAATAGAATTCGTAATGATAAGAAATAATATACATTGTGAGAAGGCCGTCAGATGTTATAAAAAGGTGACGAACAGAACTGTATTTATTTATTAAATAAAAGGAAACCAGTATTTTTAGAATGAACCACGGACAATCTCATTAATTGGGAACAATTTGTGGAAATTGTGACAATATCGCAAGGTTTATTGAGTGAATAACATAAATAAAAGTAGAAAAACGAAAGAACATCGTAATGAACAAGTCATCCTTTGTTTTATTGAAAACGTGGTCAGAAGATATAACTTCTTGAGACACAGGCGAGCCGAGTTACCAGGAGGATCAATGGTTAAGCCACGGATGATGGAAGTGTGTTGAATTCGAATGCTGAATGGAGCGGAAAAATTGAGGATGTTACTGTTTACAATTAGTGTGGATTAGGATATGGATGCTGGAGATCGCGAGGTTGCAGAACTACAGCAAAGGGAAGTGCAGATAAACATTTATTATTCTATTATTTCCAGATTATAACAAGGCCAAGAATGTCATTTTATTTTAAGGTATTAGTAGAATATGGCCATGCATGAAATTAGTCAGGATTAAATTAATTGTTGTTTTAATAAATTGACAAAGTGCACTTTTCGATTGGTGAAAGTAAAGAAAACTAATTGCAGATTTTATTACTGGGATATTATGAAAAGGGCTTTACATGCATTTGTCTGTTGTTATTTGTTTAATTAGTACAAGTAGCGAGAAGATTCTCGCCAACATTTCAGAAAAAAGGAACGAAAATTCAGAATGAAGTTATTTGATTTTAAATAGAAAACTTATGAGTTATTATTTCCGACGGTATTATCCCAGTAAAATATGAATAAATTTGAATTCATACCTCTTCCCAAGCAGTAATATTATTATCTTCGATTCCCTGTATAGGGTCGATTCGCGTACCCACGACTTCAAAGAAATTTGTTAGAATGGTGCTTCGCAACCCATGGGTAAATAATTACGCACGGGTTTATTTATTTGTATAGGAAGGTATACTTACAAGGGGTTGCAGATATATTTATTATAAATATATAGAAACCATGACACTATTAAAATCTCTCTCACCATCAGTGGCAGTAGGCAGTGACTGCGTGTGAAGGACTCTGTCGCTTCTCATATGGCGCTACCGAGTGGCTCCGTGTGAAGGCATCCTATGTCTCTCGCAGTTAATAGCGGTTGGTGGTGACAGCGTGTGAAGGGCTTTGTCGCTTCTCGGTGGCGCCACTGAGTGGCTTCGAGTGAAAGCAACGTTAGCTGGGAAGCGAGAGGGATGGCTGCAGTGGGGCGATTCCCGTTGCGCAGCGTGCTGGTGCCTGCGGGCGCGTGCGGGCGGCGCCTGGCGGTGGCGCAGGAGCTGTTCACGCGCGGCGGCGAGCGCGCGCTGCCCCTGCTGCGCCACCCGCTGCTGCAGGCGCTGCTGTACCTGGAGTGGCGGCGGCGGCGCCACGCGGCGCTGGTGTCGCTGCACCTGGTGGTGTACGTGGCGTACGTGGGCGCGCTGGCCGCCTACCTGGTGACGCAGCCGAGCGGCGCGGCGGCGAGGAACGGCGCGCGGGCGGCGCTGCTGGCGCTGGCGGCCGCCGCCGGCCTCGTGGCGCTGCCCTTCGTGCTGCTGGGCGGCGTCGCCGAGGACGACCGCCTCTTCGCCTTCCTCACCAAGGTAAAGCACTCCCATCTACCTCCTCACACCTTCTACGAGCTTGGGTGGTTGGGGTCACAGGGCATCAGTTGATGTCACTGCAGTGCCTCTCACTGGAAGGTCCTAGGATTACACTCCCGACGGAAGCAGGATTTTTCACACTAACCTACATAACTTCGTAGGTCAAATTCGGCCTCTGTCTGGAGGAGAATTCTAGCGGCCGGCTGATCTGATCGGTAGTTTTCTGTAGTTTCTTCGATCAACGCGAGAAGAATTCCCCAAAAATTTCCGTAACAAACGGGTTAGATCACCGTGTGTGATCTTTCCTTCCTCTTCTTTGTCCTGTCCTGACACCTTACTTACACTTACATGCCCAGAGACTAGTCGGGAGCTTAGAATTTATCCCGTGTGAGGCCCCGCTGGTGAGAGATATCTGGAAAACCTCGCAAACTGACTGGTAAGTCAGCGCCGGATCTCGCCTTTCGCCACCATCCGAGATGGAAACCGCCAAAAATCACCGCCACCCTCCGCGATTAAAAACATGCGCTACGCATGCAGGACTAATCTCGTCTACTTATTCTACCTTGTAAAATTCATTTTCTTCATGGTTTGATTTGTCTCCCTTCTACTATTTCTGCATTCTCCTTCTACTTTCTACTGCTTCCTCATCTTCGAGGACATTTAGTTTTCCTCCTCTTCGTCTTCTATACTAGTTATTGCCTCTCCCATGTCGCTGATTTGGAGGTCCAAGAATTTGAATTCCGACGGTGGTAGATTTCTGACTATATAAAAGGTATTTTTAATAGTTCAAACTCACACTGAAGTGCACTGCACTATCACACATGTCAGGAGACCGGTTGGGAACTTAGGATCGTGTTCATGAACAAAACGTAGACTTTGACTTAGACTATAAAGCTTGCAAGTTGCTATTTCCATTTCATAGTCGTTACTTTGAGGAAAGTTAACTCAGAAAGCGACATCAATTCCAAGTTACCGATTTTCTGTTCTTAGACTTTGGAAAGTAAACTTTGTGATCAGAAGTTTCCCTGAACGGCAGATATTATAGATATACCACTTCTTTTTGTAGAGAATATTGAAGAAATCGAGGTAAGTTCTTGAGTACACTGTGCCTAATCCTCGGCGTATTATCAGTGATATACAAAATCATGTTAAATTTTATACGGAAAGAAAGTTCAAGAAACGCTTCAGGTTTGACAAACTTGCGGTATATCCTCGATAAATTTATAAATGACCTACAAAAGGGCAATAGAATAGGACTATACATTCCTCCTATTATCCGATTTTTAATTTTTTAAATATATTATGCAACAGATAAAATTACAATTTTACAAAAATCGTTAATATTTGGTTGTCAATATTTTGTTAGATTATGTTAAATTTCCTATTCATACTTTAAATATTATTTTGTCAATGGTAATAACTGATTCTCTTTTTCTGTTAGTTAACTTTCAAATTGATTCTGGGGATTTGCGAGGAATGTCAGCCAGCCGTTTGCGAAATAATCAATAATGTGGATATTAATGTTCTAATAAATATTGTTTCTCTATTATGTTCGTATTATACTGCTACAAAATTTAAAAAAACTTTTATTTTAAGTGAGCAGATATTTCATATTATTTTCCATGAATGTAAAGATTTTTCTCTTCAAAAGCAAACATTGCATTGAGAAGAAAAAATCGAAAAAAAAAACAACTTACTGTATATTGACTCTTCCCATCATAACACTTTTAATTTCATATTGAATTTCAAGATCATTTCATGTCACATCAACCCCGACACTCCACCTGGGGATATATGTTCCAAATATTTTTAATTATTTTTGGGAAGAGTATTAGTTTGATTATTGAGGCTTGAAGTGGAAAAATACCCATATTCATATTTCCCTATTTGTCAGAAAATTCTTTACAGAGAAATAGAAAACTCCATATTACAATGTAACTTGCCTTTTACTAGTATTATAACAATTTACAAAGAAATTGGAGGAAAATGTTGAAAATACAATTTTCTTGGGGTGATTTGACACGAAATGACCACGTAGTTAACGTTTAATTCCTAAATGAATAAAATGGTCATATTTAAATCAAATGGATTTATTATGTTATAAATAATTACACTGCACTAATTAGGATAAGTTGCCGCATTAACGAAGTCACACGTACTTCTGCGGCATCTGTCTTTCTGCTCACGAAACGACTGAAAATACGAAAAACAATAAAAATATTGGCAAATTTTGCCAACTGTGAGATGCACGGTTTCAATTGTAATTGATCTAAGTCTACTTCCGCCAGAGGTCATTTTGTGGAAATTTTGTCTATGAATCAGGTGTGTTCGAAAGTCAACTTCAACTATCAAAGTAAACTTACGTAAGCTTCGAGGTAAGTCATGTTCATGAATACGACCCTTAAAGTTTGTCCCGGCTGCGATGGTTCCCCCCTCAGGAAAATGAATTGCTTCAAAATACGAAAGCATTTGCGAAATAATTTTGTTCAGAATGTTGTCGATCTGCAATCTTTTTTGTATATAGTTTCTATATCTCACCTGTCAATTATGAGCGAATATCTTTTAGACTAGTTGGTATGTAGTAAGGAAAATAACAAAACGCTTGAGCGGGTAAAATCTAGTATCTTTTGTTTATGTTTTAGAGAATAGCACAAGCTTATTTGTCAAGAGGACAACGCCATTCGGAGAACGTGTACAGTACAGTGCGCTTTTTAACTATTTTGATATTGATAGGAAAGACGCGATGTACACATTATTATTGCCCTACCATATGTAACATGTGGTCAAGCAGTTTTAAGTTCACTCGACACCAACTGATAAGAGTAAAAGATAAATAATAATTAGTTTTAAAATTATTATAACGATACTAATAACATTATGTTAATACTATATTATTTAATTTATCAAATATTCGCTTTACTGCAATGTAGCCCCATTTTTGTACGTTGAAAAGATGTATGTGATTTATCGGGTAACTGCTCTGGTGTTTTGCACTTGAATACACATTTACCTGCATTTCAATACAGAGAAACTAGCCTTATCTAGAAATTATTAGTATTTCTATTATAAAAACCGACTCAAATAATATAGTTATAATGGATTTACTCACAACAAACTAAAGCTCTTGGTAACTTTTCCGTGAGATAATAGTGCCTCTTTTGAGCTATTAAAAAGGATGTAAAAGGTACGCCACACCTTTCTCAAAGAACTTCGTACGCCGACTTCCTCTGTTTGCACCTTCTCTTATCAATGACCTTCTCTCGGCGTAAGCACTTTGCACAGGAGGAGATACGGGCTGCTTTTAAAGGTTCAGAACACTATGAGGAAGTAGTGCTCGTGGGTACACCCCAGTGCTCACGACTGCTGAGTTCGCAAAGTACTCTGCAAACGTGTTCGCATTTATCGCTCGTTCAGTATATTCTCAATAATGGGAAAATGGAGACCATGGATGATGATGGAAAAGAAAGGGAATGTGTGGAAGTACACCTGCGATTCTGTCCAATTCTGTTTATGTACAGTCGAGCTAAACAATCTGAAGATAGTTATGAAATCAAGGAGTACGATAAATACTTCTCGACTATTTTGGTAGTCATTAGCTAGTAGGTAGTTATAGTAAGTACATTCCGTCATCACTAATTCAGTTCATTTAGTTCTATCTTCATTATTTTTCGCAATTACGCGAGAAACCTTTAATTAAAGGACTGCACTGAAAGGTAGATAGTTTTAATTAAACAAACCACAACAACAACAATAACAATAATAGTAATAATAAATTTGTTTGAATTTCAACAGCATCTGTATTTAAAATATTTTAACACTGACTTTGAAAACGGGAATGATGAAGACCAAAGTATAAATGAGTAAGTGAATTTAATTTTTGGAATCAAAAAATATATCAAAAAATATTAAACGTATTAAGTAAATATCAAAATAATTAGGTGAATTTGATAGAACTTACTATCTTGACGCAGGTGTGTCATTATTGTCGATGTATTTTCCTCAAGTATAAAAAATTATATATAGTCATGTAAACAAATTCACTCATAACTAATTTCTGATTTCATAAAATTATGTCACCTGAAAGTTTATTTTCCATCTATATCCATGTTCGGGAAGCTGATCATTTATTGTCTTTTTCGCAATGTTAAAGATACTTTACTACAACTTATGGAAACATTATAACACAAGTAACAATAATTAAATTAATTTAAGAATGTCGCATAGCGTCACGTAATTTGTTGTCGTTTGCGTTCATTCCTCAGACCAAGAGCTTGCCTTGCTCTGTATAGATACGCGTCTTCACCGCCGCCATCGCTCCCGACGCTATCTTGTGGCCGTTAGTACCATGACATTCCACCAGATGCGCTGATGCTGACGCTATGTGGGTTGTGTGAAATTGTGGAAGTCTCATTAGCTCTCAACATTACTAATTTATCATACAAATATTCAGTATTTTTGTTGCAGAAAAACGTTCTCTATGTTTTTAAGTAAAATGATATATGAAATACTGTACAAAACATTTTTTACACTGGATTAATTTACAACATCCTGTAACATACATTTTTCACTTGTATAGATAGTACGAATGGCATTTTAAAATCGTTAGCTTTGCGCAGTGGCAATACCATAACCAATGAAGGTTTACTGAGGTGTGGTTATTGCTAGTTGAAAACTTTACCCAATACCCCGCTTGGGCGTCGTGAAATACCGACGGCCATGGCAATTTTTGTAAGCTCCTACGGGAGCAATTATTTAATAAATCAAAGTGATTATGTAATTTTATTAATACTTAATGATATTCCATTCTTACGAGTAGTGTCGGTTGTTGCGATATAGCTCCGGCGGAACATTATAATTCTACAGGACCATTACTAGCGTTTAACCTTAAGTGTTCATGCCGCTATCAGCTGATTCTTTTCACAGATAGCTATGAATAAATTCAAGTATAAGAAGTGGATAATTAGATATAACTTACAGCAATTAACTGAAATTAATATTATGGAAATTTAAATTTAAAAAATAATTTTCTGCACTTTCGTGTGCACTTCATTGTTTATTAATATTATGGAAAAGATAGTTGAATACAATTTCATAACTTTCTAATACTTTCATAATTCTCTTGCGATGCAAATATGGGTGTTCACATGTAACCAAATACAGTTGATCGTGACTAGAGATCCATTCCATCTAATTTTCAAGTATTTTTTCTCAAATATTAGTAAGTATTTCTAAATTCAGTTGCTAAATTTAGAAAAATTCTCTAACAAGTGGTGTAGCCAGAATCCATGTTTTGTGGGTTCTTGATGTCGAAAAATCGATTAACGGCAAAACGTATCTCCGTCTGTGAACAACGCTAGCGGCTAAACCGTTCAGCCGATTTTTTCAAAATTGATATTCCGGTGTCGATCTGACTGATGTCTTCAATTTGAAATCGATATTTTAATTTCGGAGGGTACTTTACATTGAGCTCCTGGGACCTTTTAAAAAGTTTCAAAAAAATGGCGCCATCGATTTGGATTCAATTTAGTTGTTGGATAGTGTAACGGTCGTTTAAGAGAATGGACCCGGTGTCGTGTTGGTTCACAACTCTGATTTTTCGAAGATTGAAAAATTCAATTTTTTTCGATAACTACAATATTAGATAGCGATTTTCCTGTAACAAAACCTGTACGTTAAAGATAAATTTTGAAATAAGGTCATGTACAATTTTTCGAAAATTTGAGATTTTTTTGCGTAATTTTGCGTGGAATGTAGGCAATTCTTAGTTTTGATTAAACAATTTTTTTCTCAAAAAGGCTCCATCGTTTTTGATGAAATTTTGTTGGTGGATAGTCTGAAAGACTTGTAAGAGAATGATGTAGGTCTCATGTTGGTTAAAAACCCAGATTTTTGAAAATTGAAAAAATTCAAAATATTTTCGCTGTCTTGCTACAACTACAATTATGAAGATACATTTTTTTCTTAATGAAATGCGTTCATCAAAAACAGATCTTTAAATAAGGTCAGGTTGAATTTAACGTAAATATGAGTGTTTTTTTGAGTAATTTGGGGACAAATTAATCGACAGCTCCTATTTTACTGCGCTTCCTGAACGTAAAATAAATGTGATGCTGAACAGTTGGATACTACGTAAGTTAGAATTTGAATATCATTTAATATTTATTTGTTCGAGATTTTGTTATAAGTTTTAAAATGAGTCTTTTAGAAATTATTTAAAACCTATTGTAAATTGCGTTCTTTAATTGAGTTAAATGCGAAAAGGGATAGATGATTTCACTTTCTTAGTAAGATGTGGGAATAAAAAGTAATGCATGTAAAAACCGAGTCATTTTCATATTATATTTAATAATATTTTTATAGGGTCAATCGGGGCTATTATGATATAGAAATGAAAACTTTTCCCTTTATTTTCTCCATCAGTAGTATCACAAAAGTGCAAGGAGAGATAGTAGCTGGAGGGGAATAGTTGAAATCTGGAGTTGAAGGGATGGTGTCAGTTTCTATTACGGGCCTGGTTCCTTGTGATTCCAGTGAAAAATCAGTAGATGTGCACTGAAACAGTAAGGTAGAAGTTCCCGCCAATTGATAATCATTAAGTGAATCTCCTTGTACTGGGCAGTGAGGAGAACGAGGAAATCTTTCTGCATTGTCGCTTGCTCTTTCCTTCTCAGCTAGATACTTCCATAGTTTATCAACATCAAATCGGGATTTTTGCACATTTGATGTAATTCTAAATATTAAAGAATTCTCTTCCAGTTGGTTGCGTGTTAATTTTTAGCGTATCAAAATAGCCCCGATACCCGTATCACCAAGGCCCTTTAACCGGGAGCGGTAGCTCAGTGCATCAACTGATATCACTGCAGCGTCTCTGACTGGGAGGTCCTAGGTTCGAGGCCGGACGGCGGCAGGATTTTCGACACTAGCATTCCAGCTAGATCGAATTCAGTCGCTGTCTGGAGGAGTATTCTAGCGGCCAGCTGCTCTGATTGGTAGATTTCCGTGGTTTCCCCGATCAACACCAGGTGAATGCCAGGGCAGTACCCTAACAAACGGGCCACGGACCGGGCGCGATCTTTCCTACCTCTTCTTTGTCATATCCTCTCCTCTTACACACACACACACTTATACTAACATGCACTACACTACTACATATTCCGGGAGACCGGTCGGGAGCTTACAGCTTGTCCCGGCTGTGGCGGTGCTCCGCTGGTGGGAGAGTCCTGGTTAGAGGGAAACTCCTCTAGCGGACGGTAGGTCCGCGCCGAATCTCGCCATCCAGCGGGGGAAGATCACCGCCATCTTCCGAGAAAAAACACGCACTACACTAACGGGACTAATGACAAGAGCAGTTGGCGCGCCCAGAAACACGAAAAAATCAATCAAAAGAACCAGGGCCCTTTAAGTCGTATCACATTAGCCCCCCAAACATGAAGCTGTATATGTCATGACATGATTAATATTATTTTAATTCACTTAACGCGGAAAAAATATTAATCCTTTCTGAATGATTAACTATTTTCAGAAATATCCTGTCATAAAAAATAACTAACATTAAAAGTTTTCTAGCACGGCGGAAAAATTTTTGATTGAAAAAATAAGTAATTCCTGTTTTTATTTCCCCCCCCCAAATGTTGTAACGTTCTGAGTGCTTGCTATGTGGTCATCAATAACAGAATATATTGCCTATCATTTGATATTTCCTTGTTAATTTTTGACATAAGTAACAATTCTTAAAATGTATCACATTCGCCCCAATTGTCTGCTGTATCATATTTACCCCGATGGACCTAATCTATTTTCATTTTCTTGCCAGCGGTATCAGCAACGCATTTTGGCAAAATGTTTATTCCATACGAATTAGCTGTCATTGTTGCTTGGAACCCATTGTTGTTACATCGCACTGATAACAGAAGACGATAATGACTTCTGCTTTTTTTCGCATTCATATCAATAAATAGTTTTATTTACAACTAAAATACCCGTCGTGCATCGTTGGTACATTTAGAAGAACGTGAATACACTGAATCCAACAGCACGTACTTTTGACTCCTGTACCGAGAGCCAGTACTTTCGGTTGCGATGAATTTCGCAGCAGTTTTTTTTATAAATGACTCCTCAGAATGTCCGGTGAGATATGTTATTAATATCATCTGATCTCTAAAAAAAGACTGCGCATTGAGTAAAAGAAAAAGGAACATTAACCATATAACTTCTTAAATAACTTAGGTAAAACTATGCCCGCGAAAGCTTTTCCAAGAGAACTGTACTAATTTAAACTTCATTTATTTAAAAAGTAGGCCCGTTAGGGCAAAGTAGTTTCTTACCGTCTTGAAGAACAGAGATTTTACTTTCATTTAAAATATTTTTGGGGGTAATTCACCGCGGTCGATGTAACGAACATTCTATCTTAAATCTTTATTGTCATACGCTTCATTTGAGACGGTGACAATGTATAAAAAAGCGATAATACATTAACTTAACACTGCAACGACCGACGCCGTCATTTTGGCGGCTACAACATATTCAAATAATGTTATCTTTATTAAAATAGACAGTAGATCTTTGTGATTACTTGACTTTAAATGTAGTTATGATGTAAAGTATATGAGAAAAATTCGAAAATATTCATCTAATTGAAATTGATCGATTTATCTTCAACGCCCGATAGCCGTCAAATTATTTGCTTCCAATAGCTGCTAAATGCGGAGCTCAAAGTTTTGTTTATATCATTTCATCTCTCTTCCGAGAAACCATGGACGCTCTCCTTGCAAAGCATTGGTGTTCAGTATCTGAAGTGTGTATATTAGAAGTCGGTGATGAAATTAAAGGCTATCGGAACTGTTACCTTACGACAAAAGGCAACTCACGAGTGAGCAGCCAGAATTTTCGTCACTATTTTGATGTGCATGATGTGCAATGATGAATTGAATATTTTCTAAATACTGTGTTTATATTATTAGCCGTGCGAATGCTCCTAGTTTTGACAACAGCTGCGTTGACAACAGTGCATTGCGCCCTTCTTGGTTGACTTGGACGTTTTCAAATAATAGCTGAGATGCAGAAAATGTAGTAGCACAGAAAATACAATATTTCAATATCACCAAATATTACAAATATTTCAATAACGCGAGAAAGTATGTGCTGTTGTAGCTCCACTAGTTTTATTGTGTATATACTTGGGTTATCGTAACGTGGAGCGTGAGGGGCGTGTCTTCATGATGGAATGTGAGACGGCTTTTCGCGTTTTTCTCGGTCGTGTCGCTAGATGTCGCTTGATCTGCAGCCCTGCTTGATACAGTCGCCTTAATGGGACATCTGACGACACGATCAAGAATGACGCGAAAAGCCGTGCCATATTCCATCGTGAAGACAAGTCCGGCACGCGCCACGTTACGAAACCCAAGAACTGGTATATGGGCAACGCACAGGAGGGAGTTCGTCACCGCGCCCCCTCCTGTTGGCAGAGCTTTCCTTACGACGCGACGGCCTCCATGATCACCTGGTGAAAGGCCGCAGCAGGTAGCCAAGAGCAGGTAGAGAGGTACTGCGCTGAGCTGAAAAGACACCACAGCACGGAGGCACAAGAAATTATCAAATGGAATGTAGACGTTCGTGATGCACTATTGAAAAAATGACGTAAGTTAACAAGCAATGGCGCCACCATGATTTTTCTAGGGAATAGAGGTGTATTCTTTTGTTTTTTCAAAAATTACACAAATGTAATTTTTAAAGATATCTCTCACATTGTTCAAATGCACATTTCCATCGATTTGAATACATTGTTGCATTTGTGAGCGGAAGTGCTTCAAATGACTTGCAATGAAGGTTTTCGAAAAATCAATAGATTTCTGTGAAAAAAGAGCTTCGAATTTCGCATTTACAGTAATGCTTAATCGCCATTTTCTTAAAAATGGCTTCAATTTTTTGAATTAAAATTTCTAGAACGAAGTATTCTTCTTCTTTATTATTCTTGAAGTAATATTTCGGTTCTTCTATTAGGAATCCAAAAAGTTGGGAAAATGTAAATATATATATATATATATATATATATATATATATATATATATATATATATATATATATATAATTTGGGTGACGATGGAAGGCAGCTGGCCAGAGAATGGAAAGACCTTTAAGCTAGCTCTTACCAAGGAAATTAGAAAAAATTGGTACGAGAAAGTCTGTGCCATTCTGTTGCACCTCTAGTTTATAACTTGTGTCATAATTCGGCAATAATTTCAATACTGAAATAACGAAGTAGTTGCAGACTTGATACGAAAGTGAGAGGCGTTAAACAGGAGCGTTACATATTTTAATAGTAAATTACGAGAATTTTTTATAAATGTTAATAATTTTAAATTATTATTAAATTTTGAGGTCAATAGTAGAGTAAAAGAAAATTCTAATATCACCAAGTTATATGTTTATTTCTAAAAAACGGTATTGATGATGGTGGACACTGTTGCTAAAGCAAAATTTTACAGTCGCTGATTTTTAAGTTGCATCCAAAAATTCCGGCGGGAAAGTAGTTTTTCTAGCAGAAGAAAGGAGCTTAAAGTTGTTCTTAACCCGCCGTCGCTTGCACTGTAAGACAAGTATAATATTTCTTCAGTGGTTTTACAACCTCGGCCTTTTTAACACAGAGATTTCGTTGTAGAATTCTAAAATTCTCCTCTACTAGAATTCTTCTCCATACAGCGACAGAACTCGAATTATCTATCTGGCCAGTGTCAAAAATCCTGCCACCATCGGAACACGAACCTAGGGCCTCTCGGTAAGAGGCACTGCAGTAACATCAGTTGATGCCCTGAGCCACCTCTCCCAGTCCGAAGGGATAAAAGGCATTGGTTGACTGCGACGGGACTAGACAAAACGACAAAACAGAAACTGAAGATTACTCCAGAGATTATACGCTCGATGCCCAAAAAGGCCTAAGGAATATGTTGCGAAAAAGATGCAACAAATTAAGAAAACAATAATTTCTTTAAGAATTGTACTTCAGTGACTCTTTTCAACCACTCTGGTTGACATGTGAGATGAATACGTAGGTAATTTCTAGGTGAAGATAGGTGCTTGAGTTAAGTGGCTGCAAGTCCGGCAACTTGGCAGTTGGGCAGCATGTCGCGGGTGTTTTTGGTGTCATTGAAAGGAGTCTTTATTGTACAACTATCTTATTACCTGGCATTGCCCGGATGTTCATTTATCGCAATCACCTATTGAGCATGCCGCTCATCCAATAAAAGGGAAAATTTGGTGAAATTTTAAAATCTCGTAGCTCTGTTTTTTTTTGAGAGAAATAATTTATAAAGCAAATTTGCAGAGAATTTTATGACCTTTAAAAATGTACAAACTATTTTTTGGGCTAACATCAATTATTAAAAAGTTATTACCGAAAAAACAATAAATGTCCAAAATTTTTTGATTTTTTGGCTACCAAAACTTTTCCCGAAATATTTCGAGGTGGAAAACAGGGTTTTCTTACTAATAACAATATAAACCAAATAAAGAAAGAAAATCTTCTACATCACCTTTGGCCAGACAAAATGACTTATCGACTGCACTACTTGGGCTCCTTTCATTCCTCTAGCTTCTCCCCCTTCATCTGCTCCTTTCACTCCTTTGGATTTTCTGGCTCCCTCCGATCATAGCGTTCCTCCCGCTTCTTATTCTCCTTCGCTCCGCCTGCTTCTAACACCCCACTCGCTTCGCTCTGGTGTCTTTCTCTCCATCGTCTTATCTTTCCGTTCGTACGTCTGTGCTACGCAGGGCCTCGAGTCCGTTCGTGCGAGTTTGATTGTATATTTTATTTGGGGGTACTTTTTATGATGCCTCAACATTTTAAAATCTGTCTCAAAAATGGCACCAATGTTTTAATAAATTTCTTTTTAGATAATGTTGAGAACGTTTCGAAATACGGTCTTATTTTCGTTGAAATCTCTGAATTTTTGAAATTAATTACATTTTTTATTCAAAGGGTTTCCTTGAGATAAGGTCTTTAACAATTTTTGGAAAATATGAGTATTTTTGCATAATTTTGCGTGAGATGTAGGCAATTTTGAAACAAGTATTTTTTCACTGTACTACCATCGTATAACGGGAAACCAGACTGGAGCATGGAGCTTATCCGGGCTGGAGCAGAGTCCTGCTAGGGCACGACATAGTGGGAAAAAATCGCAAGTGACTGAGCAGGTCGGCGCCGAATCCACATTCTTGCAGGAATGGACCACCGCTACCTAACGGCTGTAACATGGCCTCCACTCCCAGACTAAGTTGTTGACACGTTCGGAAATTCAAAATTCTCACTCACCAATATCAGCAAACGACGGGTTTCGTATTCGACTGCTTCATACGTGGGTTAATTGAGTGATTGAATGATTAGTGATTCCGGGCGCGTCAACAGCTAAGGTCATTAGTTCCGAGGGTGTGGTGCATGTTTTAATCGCGGGAGGTTCGGTGATATTTTGCCTCTGGCTGGCGAGATCTAGCGCCGACCTACACGGCGGCTAGCAGGATTTTTTTTCGACGAGGTATCTGCTACCAACGGGGGAGGGACAAGTTCTAAGGTTCCGACTGTTCTCTCGACAAATATCGTAGTGGAGTGTATATGAATGTAGGTGTGTGTAGGAATGAGGATAGGAAAAAGAAGAGGAAGGAATGATCGCGCGCGGTCCGTTTGTTAGAATACTACTCCGGCATTCACCTGTTGATAATCGAGAAAAAAACACGGAAAACTACCGATCAGAGCAGCCAGCTGCTAGAATTCTCCTCCAGACGTCGGCGATATTGTACCTACTTAGCTAGTGTAGAAAATCCTGCCGCCTCCGGGACTCGAACTCTAGGACCTCCCTGTCAGAGGCATTGCATCAGTTGATGCCATTAGCCACCTAAGTCAGTTTTCACTCGTGGGGGTTTTGTTTCAGGGGTTGTTGTCTGTGCTTACATCGGTGTTTATCTGGAGGGCAAACCCTTCCATAAACGCCTTGCTTTCCAAAATAGTTGACGGGTCCGGAATAAATTGTTAATCACTCTCCGCTCTGATTGGCCCGCAGGTGTGCCCGGCCATCGTGACGCTGGCGGGGCTGGCGAGCGACTACCGGCCGCTGCTGGTGTTCGGCTTCATCATGTCGTGGCTGGCCGTGCTGCACTTCACCAACGTGGTGTCAGCCGTCAACTACAAGTTCGCCATGTTCCAGTACATCATGCGCAAGCTGGTGGACCACTTGCTGGTGTTCGCCTACATCCTGACGGGCTTCAGCGTGGCCTTCTTCCTGCTGTACAGTGGCGACTCGCAGGCGCGCTTCCGCTCGCTGTGGGAGGCCACACTTAGCACTACGCTCATGCTGCTGCAGGGCGACCTCACCGGAACGCCGCTCTTCAGGGACTCGGCTAATGACCCGCCTGTGCTCCCGCCCGACATTCTGGTGAGCCCTTTCGGCGTCGTCCCAACCTTTAACTTCTTCCCGACATCTTTGTTTCAACATATTTGATACACATCCGGGAACAACCCATCCAAGACATTCCGCCCGTGCTTCCGCCAGACATCCTGGTGAGCCCTTTCGATGTCGTCCTAATCTTTAGCTTCCTTTTGACTTACGTGTTAGACTTTCCGGAACAACCCGCTCGACGACCTGGTGAGCCCTTTCGACGTCATACAAATCTTAGCTTTCTCCCGACATACTTGTAACAACGTACTTGATATACATTTGGGAACAATCCGCTGGTGCACCTGCCCGACATTCTGGTCAGCCATTTCCGCGGCGTCCAAACATTTAGCTTCCTCCCGACATCATTGGTTCGACATATCTGTTAGAAATCTGGGAACAACCCACCCATGCTCCCGCCAGACATTTTGGTGAGCCCTTTCGATGTCGTCAAAATCATTAATGTCCTCCTGACATATGTGTTAGACTTCCGGGAACAACCCGCTCGCGATCCCGCCTGACCACCTGATGAACCCTTTCGGCGTCATCCGACTCTTAGCTGTCTCCTGACATGATTGTTACAAGTCCATAAAGAGGTTAGTTTATACAAACCTTAATTGTGCAAACTGAGAATAGGAAATTCTAGATTATGCATAATTTTTTTCGTTGATTATGATAATCAAAGATTTCCTGTGTACACATCTGATTCACGCATGATGGTCTTCTGTTACATGTTAATAGAATCCACAACAGCGATAAAGGTGACCGTACTTAAGATAGTTTTAGAGAATCTTCTGTGGTAGAATGTATAGTAAGTAAAAATATATCATTAGAGATTTCCGGTCTTCTTTATAAAATTTGTTATACGTATTTCTACTCACAACGTTCGTAATCACTTTCTTTTTGTTTATCATTTTAACTGCTATACTTTCATATTCTTTGCCACTCTCGCAATTTATTTTAGATACATTTTTCTTTTCCTTTTTGGGCTTTCGTTGCCACTTCCATACAATTATGCCTTTCTTCATAGGAGACAGATTTTCATTTTCAGTATTTCTTTTCAGAACCAGAGATGTTGGACAGGTCTCAGTGGGTTGAAATGTTTTTTCTTCTCTGACTTCTTGAGATCTAAAATTGAAATTGAAGTTAATTTTAAGTTGAGAGACTCATCCTTCAGACCTGCTCTTCACCTTTCCACTTACAAATAATTTTTGTCTATTAATAACTTTAAATCACATATTCCTCTTTACATTTCCTTTTATTAAGATGCTTTCCAAGCGAAAACCATTTTCTACTTTCCGTTGTGGCCATTCTTTCTTGCTTTTATGGATGAAATGTATTTTCAACCACTGCTACCATAATCAGAAAACATTTCACACTCCATTTCTAACTCTCTTCGTTGGCGTAAACAGCCAGTTTACAGCTCCACTGTAAACACATAGACACAACTGACCACATATAGAACTTTATTGTTCTTACGGTTGCCAACTTCTGCAGATGGAACTAAATTACCACCAGTTATTCGGTTACAAAATATTCCACAGTGCACCACATTCTTCATTTACATACAGGATGTCCTGTACTATCGTTTTCAATGAAAAACGCCAAAAAGACAATTTTGGTTGATAGAACCCTCTAGTTTTCACGTCGCGACTTTTTACAACATACTTGTTAGACATCGAGGATCAAGCCACTCGTCCTCCCGCTCTACAACCTGGCGAGCCCTTAAGGCGACATCCAAATCTTTAACTTCCCCCCGATATACTTGTTACAATACATTCGTTAGATATCCAGGAACCACCCGTCCCTGCTCCCGCCCGGCTGCTCCCATCCTGGTGAGCCCTTTCGGGGTCGCTTAAATCTTAGTTTTCCCCAGACATACATGTTACAACGTTCTTGCTAGACATTCGGGAACTACCCGCTTGTGCTCCCGCCCGACATCTTAGTGAGCCCTTTCTGCGTCATTGAAAAAGTAGCTTCCTCCCGACGTACTGGTTACAACATACTTATTAGATATCTAGGAACAACTCCCTCGTTCTTCGCCCGCCTTACAATGAGCTCTTTAAGTGACAAATAGACCGTGGTCACCCGACCTACTATGAACTCTTCAGGTAACAAATGGGTCTTTGTCGTCCAACATCCTGTTGAACCCTTTCAGTATCAATCCGCCTGTGCACGGCCCGACATTCTGATGTGCTCTTTCGGCGTGAAACCACCCTTTAGTTCCCACCCGACATCCTGGTGATCCCTCTGGTATGTATTCATCGCAAAATTTTTCTTTCCAATCGTCACTGATTTCCAAGTTGAAGCCATGGGAGTCATCTGATACTTACTTTGATTCTCTTTTGTGTGATGAGTAATGTCTAGGCTTTTGAATGTGCAAGTATTTCTAATTAAAATTCACTGAAATGAATTTTCGAGATAAAAATGCTAATACAATGAAAGGAAAATATAGTTTGTTGAATCAGAAAGTGGCCCATCTATCCCCAAGTAGGTGGTGCTTGGCTTCTTTTTTCTTTCGTTTCTCCTTTCATTATGTTTTTTTTTTCTTTTTTCTTCCTTATTCCTGTTCTTTCTTTCTTTTGTGATTTTTGGTCTTGCTTTGCCCGTTGGCGAGTGTTGAGTGGATGTTGAGTGGATACTGAGTGGATATTGAACGGATATTGAGCGGATGTTGAGTGTTGAAAGGGTGTTGAGCGAGTGTTGAATGGGTGTTGAGCGAGTGTTGAAGGGTGTTGAGGGGTGTTGAGCGAGTGTTGAAAGGGTGTTGAGCGGGTGTTGAGCGGGTGTTGAGTGGGTGTTGACCGCGTGCGGTGCGCAGGTGGCGGGAGGGCTGATGCAGCAGCTGTTCGTGGTGATCGCCGTGCTGGCGCTGCTCAACATGTGGGTGGGGCTGGCGGTGCGCGGCGGGCGAGAGCTCGAGCGACAGGGCCACATCCACTACTCGCGCAACCAGGTACCTCCCACAAACTTTGCACATTCAATTTATCCTAATTACTAATTTATGTATTTCCTTCAATTTGTGTATTTTATAGTTATTAACGTCATTAGGCTGATGAACAGCAAAAAACCGAGTGCGTTATTTGTGTATTCAGCCGCATGACGTTGCATACATTTCGAAATACTATCTTCTTACACGAAAAGTATAAGAAATTTATCTTAAAATAAATGGTTTCATTCGACATCTTTAGCTGCGAAAATGAATAAAAAGTTTGCAAATAAAACGATATTTAAACAGCGCCGCTCATGTGAATACCTCCATTTAAACAAGGAGTTTCCAACGGGGTCTGTATCGACGCCCCTGAGGGTGGATGAAATATTGAAGGGGGCCAATGACGATTAAAGTTGCTATTGCGGTCTACTGCCGAATAAAAACTGATGTCTGATTGGTATTATCAATATGTCATTGATTACAAAAAATTGTTATTATATTTGATATGTAACTGATTTCGGATATAAAGCAACAAAACGTACAATAATAAATTGCAAATTTGCTTTCGAAATTAGACTACTGCTAGGTGTGACAGGGCTGATGCAACTTCTGCATTTCACTAAGGGTCCCAAACTTAAGATGTTCAGAAAACTCAGGAAATTATAACTCCGTAGTCACAATATTACTCTATCGGTCAAAAAATGTTTCACACTCAAGGAATGCTAAAGCGAGATTTTAAAAAATCTGTCTACATTTTTCAACCATTGAACCGCAATATAGATTATAAACTCAGTTTTTCAGGAGCGGAAGGTTTTTCAGGCGCTTCTTCTAAAGTTAAAGATTGAAAATTGAGATTTTACGAAAACATTGGCTTTAGAAATTGTTATATTGAAGTCTTTTTTTCGATTCTTTGTATTATGATTATGTATGCTGTATATTATGCAGGGATGCGTTGAAGCAAACAATTCTTTTAAAAGAGGCGAATTTAAGAAAAAGTTTGGAAATCAAAGTAAATCTGGGATTGCTAACTTTACGCTTCAAACATTTTATAGACAATTAAAAATTTATATCAATGATTTATTATTGAGCGAACATATTGTGGCTTATTACACAATTTGCAACGTTCAGGAAATGGTTCTTCTCATCTTCAGGTAATGGCAAAACACAATGTATACATAATAAAAACTATACTTATATTTTCTCTTAATATACAATCTATTGACATATACTCACCAGTACATTACTTTACAACACTTTGCCAGAAGACATTAAACGATTAAATTCGATAGAAAAGTTTAAATCCCAAGTGAAAGCGTTTCTGCTGCATAACTGTTTCTATACAATTAGAGACTATACTGAGCATCACAAGGAAAGTAACATTAATTTTAAAAGTGATATTTAATGCATTATTTACCATTTGGACTGTATAATTCTAAACAATATGTAACAAGTATTGTATCGCAGCTTCTGGGTCAATGACCCCCATCTCGATCAGGTTTTTCGTCCAGTTTCCCCTGATCCATTGAGCAAATGCTGAGATGGCCCCTTGTTTTGCTTCTGGACATAAATCTAACTTAATTACCCGTGGGCGTCTTCTAGAATTCAGAGGGAAATATAGTTATTCAAATTATCGTTTCCATGTTGTCGCGGCAGGAAGTATTATTCTTTGACGAAGGACTTGATGGATAAAAACCCAAAATTTATAGCTGATTTATCCTTGGAAATAGATTCTATTACATCGGAGCGTTTTCTCCCTATATTCAAAATTCAAGTAGTATATGGCTTAGTGCAGGGATCACAAAATTTCGAAAACGTGCACAGAATTCACTTCTCCCCATAGCACGTTATACACAGTTTTAACTGTTTTTGACGTAAATAAATAAACATGAAATCAACTTCATATCCAACTTCCATAACATGTAACATATATTGTAACCTGAAGAAGAAAAGAATCCTTCCCGAAACATTACAAATTACGTTATAAGTGACACTGATTGTTCGATAATAAATCAGCGATGAAAACGTTAAGTTGTCAAGAACTGTTTTGAAGCATAATATATTCATATACTCAATGAGCGCACAGGCAGATTCTTTTATGTTAATAACAATGCTTTGAAAGCAACCGCGCTGCTTAGTATGTCCCTGTGAATGTGTTGGAGCTAATCTGAGCGCTGAGCTGAGCTCAGTTGAGCTGAGCGCTGAGCTGAGCTCAGTTGAGCTGAGCGCTGAGATGAGCTCAGTTGAGCTGAGCGCTGAGATGAGCTCAGTTGAGCTGAGCGCTGAGATGAGCTCAGTTGAGCTGAGCGCTGAGATGAGCTCAGTTGAGCTGAGCGCTGAGATGAGCTCAGTTGAGCTAAGCGCTGAGATGAGCTCAGTTGAGCTGAGCGCTGAGCTGAGCTCAGTTGAGCTGAGCGCTGAGATGAGCTCAGTTGAGCTGAGCGCTGAGATGAGCCCACTTGAGCTGAGCGCTGAGCAGTGTCGCTGTTCGCAGGTGCGCACGCTGGCGGTGCTGGACCGGCTGCTGGGGTGGGCGCAGGGCGTGTTCGGGTGCGCGCCGGCCGCCGCCGCCGCCGCGCCGCTCACGGGCCCTCGCGCGCTCTCCGACGCCGACGCGCCGCCCGACCTGCTGGCTGCCCTGCGCGCCGCCGCGCTGCGCCACCGTCGCCGCACCCGCCGCCCCGCTCGCCCCACCCGCGCCCGGGCTTCCTCCTCGTCGTCCTCCGCTGGCGGGCTCACCGACACGGACGATTCGGACGGCGGCGGCGGCGCGGGGCGGGCGGCGGTGGGGCGGCTGGCGGGCGCCGTGCGGCGACTGGCCGCCAGGGTGGACCGCCTGTCGGGCGACGGCGACCGCTGCGGAGCGGGCGCGCACACCGCCTGCTGATTCGCACTGCCGCAAGATGCCATACACCGGCGAACACGGCTCGTTATCATGACCACCAGCCATACACAGATAAAAGACGTTTTTCGGTCGTGGCACGCGTCGCACATTAGCTTATTGATTTGGCTCCGCAACTACCTTCTGTAATATAAGAGCAATAGATATCCGCGATGATTATGAGTCGCGCTCGCTGGTGTATGGTCACCTCAAGCTAGACACCCAAGGCCAAGCCTAATTTGATGAACCTTTATAGTTTCGGTTGTAAATCTGTCGTGAACCCGCCGGACGGGTGACAGCAACCGCTGTGGCACGGGGAACCCCGCCTGTTGACGCGGAAATGTGCCATTCACCGGCAAGCCCTGCTCATTATGTCATTTTGTCTGTCAATTACTCGCACAGTGCAGCAGGTGGTGGCGGCGACAGGTGGCGTACAGCTGCCATCGCTAATGTGCCACCACCTAAAGGTAGGTGCTACCGGGCAAGTCTCGTTTGAAAATCAGGTTGTAAGGATGTGGGGCTATTTTACATATTTGCAGGAGCCTACAGTACAGTGCTTCGGAATTCGGTTTATTCGTCTGTGTTCACCCTTCTCGTGTTTAACGTTTCTGAAGGCTCCCCCAGACAAAGCTTTCCGCACCCTACTTCAATAGACGTTTGTCCGTGCCTCCCCACCTCCGTCCATGCCATCCTTTCTTCGCCTTTGTTGGCTTCAAGAGGGTCGCTTTTGGGAGGGCCACTGCCCTTTACTTGCTGAGTCTTCAGTGTAGGATTGGGAACAAACCTTCGGTGCACCGGCAATCATGGACAAGTATCCTTAAAAAAATCAGGAGCACCCAAGTTTCACTTATGACTGTCTCTTCTGGGATTGGAATCACAAACGCTCGTGCTTGCTATAGTTCGAGTCCGTCTGGCACCAGCGAGGAGAATTCTAGCGGCTGGCTATTCTGATCGGCTATTTTCCGTGGTTTCTCCGGTCAATACTAGATGGTATACCTTAACAGTGAGTTAACGCACGGACCACGTGCGATCTGTCCTTCCTCTTCCTTCCTCTATCCTCTCCCATTACTCACACAGAATTACATTAACATGCTTACACTACTACCATACATGACGGGAGAACAGGGCTTGTTCTGGCTGGCGCGGTGTCCCGCTGGAGTAGATATCTGGAAGGGGAAATCCGGCTGAAGCCGACGTATAGGTCGCCATCAATCAGCAGGAGAGGAACACCGCCACCTCCAAAATAAAACATTCACTACTCTAACGGAAAGAATGACTAAACTAGCTATTGACCACTCGGGAACATCAATAAATGAATAGCCCCCGCATTGTTAGTCACAACTATTATAACGAAACTCATTTTCTTCACATTCGGAGTTTCTTTCATCCTGAATGTCTGCGTGCGAAATCCTGCGCTAGGTAGTTTTGTTAATCCTGTGTTCACAAAAGCGGTTCTGTTAATGAGATGCGGTACACACGGACGGCTAAAACAAGACTTGTGAGCGCCTTTGGGATACGGTATAACACGAGACGTGCAAACATGAACGTGAAAATCAGTCCCACATTACGAAAGCGTATGTGATCCTTAACTGTACCGATATTTTCGTATTTGATGTTCTCACTTTTATACCCACACTATTAGAGAGTTTTGCGCAGAGTGAAGCATTTCTTTCCGTTCACCACTTTTGAACCATGCGCATGCGCAGTTTGAATTGCGCGTGCGTTGACGCTCAAAATTGGTGTACGCCAAGGTCCTTCATTCTGTGCAAAAAGTCTCAATTGAACCCGAAATCTTGTGAAATCAATGCCCTAACAACATTGTCAAAGGTGTTGATCAGGACCTTCGGTATCGATATATAACCTTCTGCAGTGCCATTTCTAAAGGTAACTCAGTAGTTTCTGACTGGAAAAATACTTGATTTTCACTTAATTAAATCAGTAAAATTTAAAATGCTTATTAAAAATAAACATGCATTGTGTCAATATTTTATTCTTTAAGAATCTTTGGAAAGGGTTTGAATGTATTTTGCAGTGGATATCATATTTTTATTTGAAATTGAAGATCAAAACCAATAGAAAGTGATGTACGAATATTTGAGGTTCTAAAATATTGCCACTTCGTTCTGTTTGTATTGATACCAAAAGTAAGGAATCGATTAAAATGTCCAACACTTTTAGATGTACGGCACTCAAGATCGATGGACGATAACAAGAGGCTCTATTTTTTCTCAGAAAGGACTACTGCCATCTTTCTTGTTTAACCCCACTGTTACGTAATGCCCTTAGTATTGCTAGGGTTAATATATCTGTAAGCTGTATAAAGCGTGTTATGGTCAAACTAGTAGTTCAGAGAAAACCGGTTTAAAATATTATTATTATTATTATTATTATTATTATTATTATTATTATACTTATTTTTGTTTTAAAACCTTTCTCGGCCAAATGTTGACTTGTGTAGTATGGTGTATCTATTAAACAGCCCGCCCGTTCAATAAATTTTCAACCAAATCTAGACACAATACAGCAACATGTACGTATTTTTTCTGACACAAAATTCACAACGAATAACTCAAAATAAAACCGACCTGGTACTTGGATCTTTACACTCACTAATAGATTTTACTTTTCTACAGACATGTGACAAAATTTCATTTTTGCAATTATTGGTCACGACATCCTTTACTCAAAAAACCTATACATTAACCCTAGCCACAGCAAGGAATAAATGGTTCCTTCCATTACCAAGGTGGAGGGAGCCTTCGGAGCTCACGCCTTGAATTTTTATTTCATTGATGTTTTTGATGATTCTTATAAATGAATAAATTGATAAATAATAATATACATATACATTCATTTAAAACAAAAGCATTTCAATTTCTGACACTTTGAATGAAAAACTAATCTACTTTCTCCCAATTAAAACTTGTATTAAATAAAAAAATGTATTAGATTCTTTAATTTCCAATTATGGCCGGTGCATCTTCATGTCAGTGATGTATTAAGGAACTACTAAGACTTGATACTATGTAGATAGACTGGATACTAAATCTTGGTATACTAAGACTTAATACTAAGACTTGGTATACTACAAATATTTACAAAATGTATTCTGAATGTTCAGTTATCGAGAGAATAGTTCCTTTTTTTTCTACAGACAAAGACGCTCTAATGTCTCAAATTACAACAAATATTTGTAATAATTTGTATTATAATTGATCAAAAGGTGCATCATAAACAATGTCAATGACATTCAAGTTCCTAAAGAAATTGAAACCTAACAAACACACAAGATACAATCATCGACGTATCTCTGAAGTATCCCCCCGGTAATGCTCGAGTTAATGTAAAACTCAATGAATTGTAATGAATAAAATAATGGGCAGAACTATAAATATTTTTATTTTTACTGTTACTCATGTAAATAATAATATTATATTTATTACTACCTAATCTTCAAAAATATAGTTCTTCATAATTGTGTTTACCATTGTTTAAATGTATTCTTACTCCCCTTTTTGCTTTCTTGGTTTCTTGTAGTTACACATATATTTTGGAGGCAAGTCAAAAGTGGCGATTCAATACTCAAGTTCAGACGTGTATTTGCGACAACTGGATGCAGGTGTAAAGCAGGCATTGGAAGTGCGTGAAAGAACATTACATAAAATGGAACATTGAGTTAGTGGCTTGTGCCCAAGAATGGTGAGTTGCCCCAGTACACTTTGGTTTCACACCTGGGAATTCAGATTACCCCAGATCGGCCGCCTGCCCCTTCGGCTGTTCCTCACCCCCTCGGGTAGGACTAATGCTAACCGCGGCCTATGTAAATTTGGGATCAGAAGGAATATAAGAATTTAACCAATATGCAAATTAGAGACCCATCAAGAGAAGAGAATACGTAAATTGGGGACCGACTACCTCATCCCTTCCCGAGTAAAAGAGAAAGGTTGCACATTATTTCCGAAGAACATTTTCACAGACATTATTTTGAAAACACAACTCCCTTCCCCAATTTTCCTGACTTTGGACTGAAATATTCTTTCGAAATGTGGTTTGGATAGCGATAATTTTCGCTCAATTGAATTCGTTCATTGGTTGAATGAATTCTGCTTATTTTGACATTTTTATATTCTTCCTTTTTGTCAGGCAATATTATATGACTGTCAGACTTAATATCTGTCAGAAAATAATTGTCGAATATAATGCAGCCTGCACTTTGCCATTCAGGTAAGTTTTATTGCATGCCTACAGGTGTATATAACTAATGAATGTGTTTGAAGAACGTGTATTTTAGCTAGTTTTTGATAAAATGAAGATACCAGGTTTTCTTAAGCGGCAATGGGCTTTAAAATACACATCCACATATTTTATTAACAATTATTTTAAAAAATTATTTGCATATATTGTTACTTTCTCGCATACGTACATACGAGTTTATACGGAGTAATATACTTAGTAAAGAGAAAGTTATTATGTCACGCTGCGGAAAGTCGATTTGAAGATTTCAACAGAAATACACGTTTTGCTACCCTTATATCGAAAAAGTGCTGGTGTTTTCAAAACGTCTATCTGGCCACCTCACCGTCCGTCTGTGAAAACCTCTAGTCCCGTGATCACCGATAGCCAACTGGAGGGGAAATGACGTCAGAGCCGCCTTCCCCTCAGTGAACTGACGCTCGAAGAAGCAGTGCCAGCAAAGTGGGGAGGTTTGGCGGAATCCAAACTTTTGGTAGGGTTATTGCTAAATATACTCTATGAGATGACATAAACGCCATATTGCTCTATTCCTTTGTTTTTTTTTCAAAAATTGCAAGAATGTAATTTTTTTGACTAGCCCCTCACATCATTAATATTTACATTAGCGGATATTTGTTCACATTATTGCATTAAGGAGTACATGTGCGTTAAATGATGTCTGATAACGTTTTTTGAAAGCTCAGTAGTTTTCTATGAAAACGAGCTTAAATTTCCGCACTTTCAGAAACGCTCAAACGCCATTTCCTCAAAAACTGCTCCTAATTTTTCTTCAAGCTTTTTGTACGGATAGTGCTAATTACGCTGTTTAAGATGACCTAAAATTAATTTTGCTGTATTATTTTGTGTTTTTTTTTTCAAAATTACACAAATATTTTTTAAGTATTTCTCGTACCGTTAATATGCACTTTTCGAGCAACTTGTATACATTACTGAGTTTGTCAGTGGAAGTGCTTGAAATGACTTTCAATTAATTTTTCCGAAAACTCAAGGTTTCTGTGAAAAATTGCTTTAAATTTTTCATTTTCACTAGAGCTTAAACGACTTTTTTTTAAAAAAACTGTTCTAGATTTTTCAATGAAAATTTCCCTATAGGACGATGTTTTACTCTTCTTTAATATACTCAAAGTAATATTCGAATATATCATTAGAAAACCTAAAAATTGAGAAAACTTAAAAAAAAGTATTTTGGGTGGCGATAGATGTCAGTTGGCAAGAGGAAGGAGCAAGACCATAAAGCTAGCTCAGACCAAAGAAATTAGAAAACTAAATAATACGAAAAGATCTGTGCCATTCTGTAGCACAACTGGTTTATAATTTTGATGGTTATCCCGGCGTTATCTGAAGAAAATGTGTGCGTACACTTGGTAACACTGGTGCACAAGAAAACGTGCGCCGCCGCAGATAGTTGACATCTGGAGACGTGCGGTGCTGATGCTATGTTCGTATGTGTTCACACGAGTTTGACAAATGTTTTTTTTGTTGGTTTTTAGATAGTTTTATCGTGTAAGTGTGGCGTACGTTTTGTTGTGTCAGGAAAATTACTTGACTGGTTTAAAAGTTACAGATTTCTAATTATCGGAAGATGAAACTTTGAAGACGAAGAAGTTGCAAGCATTACATCCCGAATATTTCGCTTATCCAGCAGCTCTAAGGTATTTTCAATTACTTTTGAAGTCTTGGTACGTTATTGAAGTATTACTGCTTCTATTCTGGGCGTTTTTACATGATATAAGAAGTCATGAGAATCTCTATAATCATTATTAGTTTGTTTACCTAACCTTCAAAAAGGATACAATTTGCGCGTTGGAGTCATGCAATTTTTGTTGGCCATGAACAGATATTTAATATTTTCTCTTTCTGAAATGTATTTAATTATTGCCATCTACTTCTCTGTAAATTTCGAAACCTTTGAATACATTATAGCCTAAATTTAATTCAATTCGTTTGATTCTTTTCGCGTTAAAATTTGCAGGTATGTTTAAAGTGTTTCATTTTTTATATGTAAATGATTTGGAGAAGAGTGACTTTGAGAGACATTATAAAACTCTCAAATTGTGTCATTCGAAAATACCTTTTCAAATCAACAATGAAAAATTTTCTAAAGGAAACAAAAAATACCATCTAGACTCAATTATTAGCAATTTAAAAAAATACTTGAACCTAGTGCGAGAAGATTTGAAAAACAATAAAGTAGAAATGACTAAAGCCTTCTTGAATTTGTAGAGAACAATTTTTGTTTTTCTGAGCAAAAGCAAAGAAACAAAACAAAAAACAAACAAAAATTATAGTGTACTTTAGTGTGTTGCTCAATAATATTACTTTTGATATTCCCTCTTTCATGTAAACTTAGTGTAACTTTCATTTAAAGTTAGTGGCTTTTTCATGTAACCATTTAATAAAACTTTTATCTTTCTTTTATTTACAAGTATAAGAGGGAGAGTTTGATGAATTGAAAAATGTAGCCTTTCTTGATGCTTCAAGGTAATATTCAGATTAGTATGGTGCAGTACAATGAAGTATATGCTTACACTTCAACAGCAAAAGTTTATATCCACCATTAGAGATATCAAATATAACCTTATGGGTGAAACATTGAAATACTTTTTAAAGAACTCAAAGTGCTGGGGAAAAAGTAATTAAAGGTAGCACTCGTCTTCCGCTGCAAAGGAGATTAATTATGTTTGTAAGTAGTGTGACATTATGAGTATGAAACACATATTAATTAAAAACACAAACATATTTTTAGGATACAAGTGAGAGTAGCAGTAAAAAGAAAAAAAAAGACTGACTTGATGAGTTTCAAGACTATTTACATAGTTGGGAAATTAGAAAACCAAGTACATATTTGGTTAAAGATTAGAACACGGTAGAACTTAAGGAGGTCGTTTAAACCGGTACTTCGCGCCGCTCTGGCGGGTGTGAAATCCACGGGGGGGGGGGGGTCAGAGAGTGGTTAGGAGTTTATGAGAAGAATATTTACGTGGGAAGGGTAGTGAACATTGTACGTAACTTAGTACATACTTATAATTAGCAAAGTGTGGAGGCCTTTGGTTGGGCGTTCTCAACAAATAGTAAAAATTACACCACAAAAATAATGGTTCGTAATTGATCACGAACGTAACCTCATAAGTTAGGGAAGATAATTTCACCGAGATATCTTGTCAGAGCTCCATTATGAAACAGTGCTGCGATCATGGTGGTGTGCCCCTGTAATTTTGTGAACCGGGGAAGTCGTCGAAGTGGTTAGCTATGTTGCTGTTGTACAGTTACGTTTCTTGAGCTCTGATTATTCTTTATTTGTGTTTTGATTGTCAAGTGTAAGTTCTTCGATGGTGAGAATAAATGTGTTGCACTGAAAGGAGTGTTTGGCTGTGATTGACTTGGCGCAAGAACGTGGTTTGAATGCTACAGGATTACATGTAAGTGTAGGATGAGGTTGACCAAGCGTAAGGAATTTTGTGATCGTTTCGAGCGGAAGTGCAGTACGTAAGGGACCTCATACGCGTAAGGGTTCTGTGCGGAAGGGGTCAACTAAGAGGTTTTTTGTTATTCCTAGAGGGCGTTTCCAAACTTGACATGTGGAGGTCGCATAGTCGCATAATGACAAGTTTCATGTATTTCTTTCAGAGCGCTTAGCGTAATTTGAGGGCTTAAGAAGGTTCCCTTCCCCTCATCACTTATTCCCATCCCCCCCAACCCTTCCTTTCCTTTCCCTTCTCCCTGCCACCGCCGCCACCAGGCTTCTCTAAGAACGTACCGTGTTCTCTATTTTAACATTTTTTTACAAAGTTCATGCCGAGTGCATTCAATATTAGAAGAGTTGGCTGATCCCGGGTTTACGGTGCACCTTAGCATAGACTTCCTCGATTGCTGTGCCTTGACGCGATCCGATTTTCTTCCAATAGGTGCGCAGGAATCGTTCACCACAAAGGAATCGTTTATATTATTTTGAGAAACATTTTAAAATAAATTATCTTAAAAGTGAACGTTTCGTTTAAAATAAATTCTCTTCTTTAAAGTAAATTTATTTGCATATATGTGGAGAACATAACATATACACCCCAAATAATTTGTAAAGATTATTCGCATAAAATGCGTTGGTAATTATGTGTTGTTGACTCAAGGATGTTTTATATTATCGCGAGCCTCATCCTCAACTTGGACACGCGTAGCGAAGCGTCACAATTCTGCACGCGTGAAAAAACGGATCACAATGTGCATTTCTACCGAAAGAAATTTTCTAAAACAAGTGTTTAAACGTTCCGTGTATGAATCATTGACTATCGTTCATGACACAAGAATCAGGAGTGAACGATACAAACAGTAGTATTAAGGAGACCGTGACGGCGAAGGCCGAGGTGCACCGTAAACCCGGGATCAACCGAAGAGTTTAGTATCCTAATATCAAAACTGCAGACCGAAGCTTGTTGACAATACGTCTTAAAAATAATTGGGTGAGTATATTTTCTTAATGCCTTCCAGGAAAGCCTCTATTTTGCCCCACAAGATTTTTTCGGCTGAAATGCAGTTTGTGATACAATTCGTTCTTGGGCGCGGAAGATTGGTTCACGCGCGAGCATACATGAAGGAAATAACTTGTGGGCAAACAGGAGGTAATAAAATGGATGTTTTCCTGGAAATCATTAAGAAAATATACAAGCTCAATTATTTTTAAGGTGTATTTGCAAGAAATGGGTTGGTAATTATGCGTCCTCAACTGGGAACTGCGTAGCGTGGCGTCACTTTCTGCGGGAAAGTGCGTCGGGCGCGCATACTTCGGCCGTGTCCTGCGTGAGCTACTTACTTAAGATTCACTCAAGGGCTTTTTATGAATATGATTCGTTCACTTAAGGGAACATTCATTTTAAGTGTCGGCTATGAATTCCGCCTTCAGTATCTTATGTGCCCGTCCTGCGTCTGCGACATCCGCAGCGATGCGACGAAACCGCTACAAGCGGTGGCGGCCGAGATTCAAACGTGTTTGAATCTTGTCGCTACTAGTCGCCGCTTCTCACTGTGTCGCGAATATAGTTTCGTTCTTTTGGTCTTTAATTTCCCATTTCAAAGACGTCGAATGGCGATATAACGGAATGTTTACCTGAAGATGTTAAAAATACAAGGGAATTATTGTACAAGTGATTGAATAACCACCACAGTAGAATTGTGAGCGGCGAATTGTGAAAGGAAGTGGCGAATGCACTGAAAATAACAAATAAGTTTGTTTTTATTTATTAAATTATGTTAATTTATATTATTATTGAATTTGTCAGATGCTAATTATATTGTGTAGTACGTACATCACAATGTATTATATACTAGTATTCCTGTAGAAGTAAATGAGGTTAAGTTTCCATTGTAATCAAACCGGCAGTGCTATTGAAATAATTGCAAATAGTCTGTCTTATTTCACGGGCTTCTGTTGAGGGTGAATTAAACCTATTGCTAACTGGCAGAGTGAATATCTGTGGAGAGTTTGTTGAACATAAAAATGTTGAATGTTTCCTTTGAAACATTTCAACTGTCGTCGTCGCAGCCTCCTGTCGCTTACGTAGGACACCACGCGCTCTGTCGCGCGTCATCGCAACTTGTTGCTTGAAGCTGACGCAAGCTGTCGCTTGTCCCCGTCTTGTAGCTCACGCAGGACACGGCCTAAGGCTACCCCGCGAGTGACTCATTCACGGAATCGACAGAGTGCGTGAACAAATATACCGTAAACTGCATTTGAGCCAAATTCTGTATTAAATTATTTTCTCCTTTGTAGCAGAGCTAATGATATTTTTCACTAGCAAAACACCGAAACCATCAGCAAACTGCGTAGGGCACGCTTCGCCGATTCAGTAGACACTTCCGAGAACAGCTGAGAAAAAGCAGTTCCAATGGGTTAGATCAGGACTTGCAAGCCCTCAAGGGCCACAACTAAAACCTTTACTATTGTTGCGGGCCATATTTTCAGTACTCCAGCAATCCGCACGTGACACCGTATTGTTTATCTCGGCTGTTAGCCCGGCTGCTCTGAAACGAAGTAGCGGTGGGCTTAACAGCTTTTCTTCAATAGCAGTTATCACAACAACAGTTGACTCGTAATAGCTGTTATTAATAACAGTTGAAAAATAACAGGTCCATGACCAGCAACCTAACATGGCCGATTGCTAAGGGTTAAATCAGTTGTGGCCAGGTTGTGGCGACTGCTAAGAGTTAATCCATGCAAAACGAATAACGTTGGTAGCATCGTAAAGCTTGTGCATCTACCGTAAGGCGCTTGCTTGCACTACTTTCCCAAACATGTTTGGACAGAGAAGCAGCTGATATGAACGAGACTGGATGAACTGCCAAGGATGAATAGTCATTTATATAATATGTATAGAATATTACTAAAATAAAAGTGATTCGGTTTCAGATCGCAAATATTCTTTCAAATATGCAACTTGTGCCTAGTGAAGTGACGAGTGCCAAAAATAATGAGAAACTGTGTATTTGCTTACCTATAGCTAAAGTGGTAATGACTGTTGAATATCAAGTATTACAATGCGAGTTATTTCATTGTAACTCATTTTATTTTATCGGACTTACGAAAATATTAGTTGATCTCACATTAGCAGCAATGCGACAGAAATAAATTAACAAACATATTGGATGGACTTAATTTAAAGGAAAAACTTGTTATTGTAGTGCATACAATAAATTATAAAAATATTGTGGCACATGGTGTGTAATAATGACGCATTATGTGTTAATGAATATAATTTGAACACTGGCAAATCATGATTGATTAGCTACAGTGAAGCTGTTATTGTACAAAATAGCTACCACAAAAGCTTGTGGTAGTTCGGATTAGGCCCAGTACATTGCAGTTCTATGCATTTCAATCGATAACTTTCATTAATAGGAAAAACGAAATACATGTTTTTTGCGTAACAGTTACGAAACGTTAACTGTTGAAAAAGAACCGTTTAGCAGTGAAGGGCACATCCCTAAAACGAAGGGGATGGAACGATGCGTGACATCAGACCGTACCATGCATAACGCAGTGAATCACGTTGGAGTGATTTTGAATTTCTGAATTTACCAGAAAGATATTCCTTAAATCAAAACTTAACCTATTTTTATATTAGAGGAGTGTAGATCCCGGCAGGGCGCGTGCGCTAGGGCCCCAATGTTCTCGCCCGACTCGGATGAAAGGGACTTTCACTTTTGACTAATAACCTTTCGCGGGCCGCAAATAAATGCCACCGCGGGCCGCCATTTGGACAATCCCGGTTTAGATCCTTGACGGAGACCTACGTAAAGATTTCACAGGCAGATCAGCTCATTCGCCCGCCGAAACAACAAGCAAGCAACGAGAGCGATCGATAATATGGTAGAATGCCTTTTGTTCCGCTGAATCGCTGTTGCTTGTCGTTACACCACCAATGGCGACGCCAACATGAGAGTAGAAAACTTCAAGCACAAAGATGAATGGTCCAACTTTTTAATCCCTTGTTAGATGATACATTTAAAGGGCTTGGAACAGTGACCATATAAGCTACAACAAGCTTCCCATTATCTGTACATGTTAATATCTATATTTTAGCCCAAAAGTTGTTTTATCTTGGAATTATCACAAGCCCTTCATAAATCTGAAGACGTTTAGAGTAACAAGATAAGTGATGCTTTCAGCAAAATTGAGATATTAGCGGAGGTTTGCTGTGGCTGGAGTGGCTTGTTACTGTCTAAAGCCCTTCCTTTTTTACTGATAATTATTATAGTCATGAATAATGTTAATAATTTAAATTTCTCTGGAAGTTTTCTTTATTGAGAAAAAAGGTTACAAACAAACACTGACGCCGCTTCGGCGATCGGCAGTAGGATAGAACGTCACTAGCCTGTGCGAGTTCTTAAGTAGAGGGGCGATCGGTTTCAATCAAGAACGCGTGAGGAATTAGTATTATACGCGCACGTATTCTTCAGTCCCGAAATAACTACCCCTACTCCTTTACCAACATTAGTTGAATCAAGAATAAATGATACGAATGAGCGTTGCAGTAAAAAATCTGATAACCAGAAATGTTTGCTCCCATGTAATAGAAACTATTTTGCATCGAAAAACGAACCACAAATTTGATAAAAATTCCTTTTCTGAAAACAACCAAACTCCCCACTCCTCTCGCAACTAGCGAAGCGAGGGCTCAAGAAAATGTACGCGGATAATACAGATGAAAGTAATCTGAACTTTCTTACTATTCAAATGAGAGTTATCTAAGTTCTGCTTGTTTAAAAAAATTAGGTTTAATACATATCTAAATATTTAATTTTGTGCATTATTCTCACATGTAATATTTAGGTACATCTGTATAGATCATAAATAATTGTGATGAAGTAAATTTCACATCATTTGAAAATACCGCCTTTGTTAAACTGGTTTCATTCACAACAGATGGCAGCACACGCTCAAGGGCGACGAAGACATTCTCAAGTCCACCAACAGATGGCAAGGCAGTCGTTTTTGAAATTTGGAAGGTAAATTGCTGCTCCCATTATTTTCTTAATAGAAAAATACCTTTTTGTTTATAATATTCAGATCACAAAAATTGCCTTGTAAATTCTCTACTTTCCACATATTTTTATACTTGGTACTTCAGATTTAGCTGACTGAAATAGCTAATGAAATATTTAATGTGACTATTCCACTCCTGAAATTAACTCTAATATTGTTTAACTATACATGTAAAGTGCCCAAATCAAAGCGGTGTATCAAAAAAATAGCGCTTTTTTATCCAATTTTTTTATCGCCTCTCCCTACAGGCTAATAATAAGCTGCGACTCACCTACAAGTATCTTAGGAGGCGGTATGTACTGAAACACAACCTCTTTTTATGTAGCATAACATAACATCTTTGATTTTAACATACTTTCAGTTATTTTCAATATTGGCGCATTTTGGAATACTGTTTGACGTAATTTCATTCGTGGAATAGTCCTATTAAATACCACTCGTGCTTTGGAAATTCTCAGATAAATCCCTTCCTCGCTTCGCGAGTCGGGGATTTATCGACAATTTTGAAAGCACTCCTGGTAGTATTACCTATGATAATTTTCGTCTCTTGTCTTAAGTATTTTTCAAAAACCAGATTTTGAAATCCATCTCCCTGGATAGCACCAAAAAAGGAAGTAAAAAGTGGAATTCAGGACATACCGAAACGTATCATTGTCTCAGCCTTGTAAAATTCAGAATTTGAATAGTTATGAATTGGAAGAATACTGCCCACTGCCTCCGCCACGATAGGTTCGGTGAAACTGAAGGTTTATTTCGTTTTTTGGTGTATTTCATTTAAAAAGCAGCGTATTTACCTCCACCCCACTTATTCCATCCAAATAAATGGTATCTCTCAGATGATTGATGGGATGAGGGTGGCCTGACGACCAATGCAATAACACTGAATTTTATCAAGGTTTTTGGGACATTTTATTTGACATTTATTTCCCTCACCTTTTTAAACGAAGAGATAATATTGGCTTGGTAATTGATGATATGGGGAGCAAGTTTACTTACCGTAGCCCAGATACAATTTGATGAATTGACGGTTTTCGCCACGTTTCCCCCAATTTACCCTAAAATGCATATGCAGGGCCTCTAAGTCCCTAACGTTATTTATTTCGCTTTTTACTCTGACCAGCTACATTTCTGAGAGCTTTCCCTCCGAGTAATATTTTTTTGTCTTTCTACTTTTATTTTAGTCACTGACAAAGAAAAAATGCTTGGAAGTTTTGTAGGTAGGACTGAAATTTGTTTCTATTTCGTCAATGCATATGCAGGGCTTTAAGACTATTAATAGTTACTTAGGGCCTTATTAATAGTTATTTCGGGCTCCGTTAATAGTTATTAAAGTAACTACTAATTCCTTTAACATTAAGAATTAACCTTTGTTGAAATGATGAAAAAATGTAGGTATTAAGAATAAAACACATTTTTTGTACATTTTTCGAGCGCGTTTTGCGCAAGGTCTCAAGAGGCCCTGCATGTGCATCCATGTATACTGCTTTTCATGTCGTGAAGGCGCGATGTGCCTTATGGAGTATATACATCTACTGAAAAAAATCGTTTTTTCGCGCACTTGATTATTATTATTATTATTATTATTATTATTATTATTATTATTATTATTATTATTATTATTATTATTATTATTACTATTATTACAGCCATAACATTTTTATTAGCGTAAATATCTATTAGAAAGGAACCCATTACATGCATTCTCTTATGAAATGAAAAAATTATCGTAAAATATTGATGGTGCTGTCAAATATGGATTTATTAATTTACGCAATAAACGAAACACTATGACCAACATTTATCCATCTCTCATCTTAGTAGATTGTTACTTTTCTCATTTCTAAACTGTCGCATTTCTCGTAGTTAGAAATATTGGCACATTATTGTATGATTTATGTCTTCTTTTTCGCTTTCCAAATTCAAATCCCATTTCTATCAATAAGTGATCAAATGTAAAATACTTGAAATTTTGTAAATGCTTATTATACTTAACACCCTTCATTACATACACGATTGTTGCAGGAAGAAGTTAAAATATAAACGCTTGTAATTTGAGACGTACCATATGTAAAATTCGTCGAACTTCATTTCCCTACTGATTTTATATTTCACTTCAGTTAACTTTATTTTTCTTAGTGTTGTGATTTCATCATTCTCATTTTCCGTTTTCACTCTAAAGAAGTCTGGTGATGTATGGTAATTCGCAAAATTCATTCAAACGATAGATTATGTTTATGGATGTTTTCCTTTAAAGTTGTCGAAGATTTTGAAAATGTTCTTTACCACTTTTTTTTTTTACAAAATTGACCCTCTACACGATTCGCTAAATTACGTACTACCTATTCTGCTGTAACACTACACATCCACCATTTTCAGTCACATCCACCAACAAAAATCAACTAACTAGAATACTCAGCAAGATAAAGTTCTAGAAAGGGCTTCCTGTGATCATTCAAATATTGATTTGGATGGTCCCTTCCGCTGATGACATCATATAAACAAACACTTCCTTTCAAGCCTTAAGAGTTACACATCCTGCATCTGTTCCTTGTCTTTTCGTCATGTCTCCCGTCGAAACTCACGTCGTCATCTTATGTCACGCGCTTCGACTTAAAAAAAATCAAATCTACAGAAGTAATGCACCCAAAGACCTTCGGGTGATGATAGGAAATAATTTCATCATTTTACACAAAACTTTGTCGCTGGAAGTTTTTAATTGGACTTCAAGAATGAAAATATCCCAGCGACGATATATTTCAATGCACAAATTAAAAATTCAGACATTTTCGTTGACAAATAATTTTTTTAAAGAGACACATTTTGACATATTGATAAAATGAAAGCGTTTCCCCAGCTCAAGTAATTGAAATATTGTATCGAATTTTTCCAAAATAATTCCACCAATTTTTTGATATATTTAAACGGCCTGGATGAAAAGATGTTTAAAAAATCAGTTCCACAGAAATCCAGTTTTCATTATTTTATTTAAAAAGCAAATAAATGACACTTTTTCATGATTACCATCGTGTTCCTCGTCATTTTATCTACAAGAATAAGTTTTTCTACTTCCTTTTGCAACAATCGATTTGGAAACAGTACACGAGTTTCTTCCGTAAGAATAACATTGTCCATAAGAGCCCATTGTGCCTTCATGACGTAGTTTGGAGAGCCATGCATCCTAATGTGAAAATGTATTTAGAGCGAGGGAGTAGCAGAGAGAGCGAGCGAGACAGCCTGCGTGGGCAAGGAATGCTTGCCTCGACTGTTCCCACAGCCCGCTGTGAAGCGCAGCTCGGGCCCAGTCGCGGTGGCTGTGGCGACGTCAGGTCGACTCGGGGACAAAGCCGGTGCGGCCGGTGGGACAAAGTGCCCGTGGCGCACCTGGTGAGGCGGGGCGGAGCTTGTGGTTGATGTTTGCGCACTCTGACCGCAGGCTGCTCTGTTGCAACTGCGAGGAGCCTTCAGGCATTGTTTGACCCCAGGAGCGAATTCAAGGGGAGGGAGCGTGGGTTGCGCACAATATTTGCTCTTTTGCGATGTTTAATTCTTAGTTAAGTACAAATAGAGTGTGGAATAACAGCGTGTGACGGATTGATTGATTGGTGATTCCGGGCGCGTGAACTGCTAAAGTCATTGGACCCTCAAGTGTAGTGCATGATTTTATCGCGGAAGATGGTGGTGATCTTCCCGGCTGGATGACGAGATCCAACGCCGACCTACCCGTCCACTTGCGGTTTTCCCCTAACAGGTATTTCCCCCATCGGGGCACTGCCCCAGCCGGGTCAAGCTCTAAGCTCCCGACTTGTCTCCCGGTGTGTAGTGCATGCAAATATGCGTGTAAGGGGGAGGATAGAACAAAGAAGAGGAAGGAATGATCGCGCACGGTCCATGGACTATTAGTTAGGGAATTGTTCTGGCGCTACTAATTTTGCTGCAACACTTGCTTACTAAGTACTGATGAAAAGCGCAGGTGTAAACGATGATTGTCCTCTAATTTGTTTTCATTGTTTGCATCCGCTCTAGGTGATTCTTGCAGAGTGATACTCGAAAAATGTAGGGCAGATCCGAACGCAACGGCTGTCGGCGGTATCATATTTGCCCACGGGTAACTCGGCGGACAAGACACGCGATCAAGGGCGAGAGCCACAAGGCGATGCGATGGTTGACAGAAATTGATAGAGTTACGTTAAATAAGTACCTTACTTGATTATTGATGTAAATGCTTTACCCTTTTCAAAGCTGATGTTATTAAATTCACTACAGAGTTCTCGTTTTCACGATTTTACAATGTTGGAGTTAGAGTTTCGCATATTTGCCAGTGGCGAAGCTGAAGGGTAATCTGTGAGCCTTAGAAAACCAAAATTATTTTTAAAGAAACTTTGCCGTTATGTGCGCCGGTTATTCAATATTTTTTTACTGATCCGTAATGACAATTAAATGTTTTCGACTCCTTTTCCCCCGCTTACGCGCGAGATAATCAGCAATGGCTGAGCGGGGAGCCTACCTGTGGATAGTCCCCGGCTGGCTCTGCCGCGCATGCGCACAACACGGGGTGCGCTTGAGGCGCGCTATCCCCCTCTCACTCGCACTCATTGGGCAGAGAGCCTAGGCTCTCATCTAGTTCCCAGCATGCGCAAACTGTACCGCGTTGCGCGTCCACGTCCCGGCCAGGCAAATTCGCCTCATCATCTAACGTTGTGGCAAAGTGGAATGCATTATTTGCGTGATTTTTGTTCGTGTTTCCATTTTTAAAACAATTAATGAATCTAAAGATTTAGTGTTATAGAGAATGTCCCACCGACTATGGGCCACTTCCATAACTGGCAAACGGTTTAAGATATCGAAATGCAGTTTTCGGTCAACAATGCGGAATCATGAGGCAAGTGATATGCCGTAGAAATACGAGTAAAATGTCGTGTTAGACATGAAGATACTACGAAATCTCCGTTAACCCGTAATTGGTGATGTGGTGGCTGTTAGAACCCCGGCCTTTGAAAGATACTGAACCAGCGCGAAGCGAATGAGCGAAGGAGCATAAGCTTCTGAGTACTTCTAACGAAGTCAATTGTTCTGCGAACCTGGCAGTGGTCACTTTACTGAAGGTGAGAAGAAACGTTTTATTTTTTCTGGCGCTTGGGGTATAGTCAATTCCCACCTCACCGGTAACGTAACAATTTATCCCGTGTTTTGTTTCTTTATATTTCACAAAACTGAAGTTGTTTCGAGGGATATTATTAGGAAAGATGTCCCAGGATTTGAGGAATGGGTCAAGGTTAATTTACAAGCGGAAGAGAGCTAATTCAGTGGTGAAGAAGTAGAGAGCGTTTTTGCAGAAATTGCAGGAAATGAAGGACTGTGGAAAGTGACTTAAAATTCAGGTTGTGTTGCATTAGTCATAAGATGAGATTAATTGGTCCTCCTTAATTAGATTCTGGTCTTCTAAAGGCAAATTTATGATTTGTCTGTATTGGCACAATATATAGTTTAAGGAGTGCTTTTCTTAGTTGACCTTCAAATATTTTAATATTTGATAAGTAACTGTGCTTCTTGTTTACTTATTTTTGTATTATTCCTGATAACAATGCATAAAATTTCTTGTTAAGATCACCAAAACTGACATTTTTGTTTTTTCAATACCTTTAAGCAAGTTATTGTGATGGAGTATGTGTAGTCCCCACATCACCAGTTACGTGACAAAAGATGAGCTCACAAGTTACGGGTTAAAGCTGATATGACCATGAATTAACTTTCAGGTTCGGAATTATTTGAAAGCAAAAAAATTGATTCTTTTAAAATTATTGGTACTGTAGTGACTCACATGGAATATCGAATTAAAGATTTTGAATACGTTCATTTAATTGAATTTCTTGACGAAAGTCAGTTTTCCGTCTACAAAGCGTCCTTTCTTTCAGAAACGTTTTCTTTCCTCATAAAATAATATCCATTCTTTGACAGTGAGTAGCTTCGAAATGAACTGACGAATGTAAACATTGATAACGCAAAATACATGACTGCAGAATTGTTGCTGAAATATTTCTTAGACAACTTGATCTAGACAAAAAATATCAAGAGACTGTTTGGTAGCTACAACTCAGCCTAACGTTCCTCTTCCCCCTCAGTCTATTTTTCTGCAGCATTATGTGAAAGAAATAAGATTAAAATAAAGAGAGTGAAACCATTCCTGAGAAATTCCTTGGGAAATATCAGGATCAGTAATTTCAGTACACTGGCTATTGAGAAGTGTGTAAAATTGACTGTGCAGAAACAATAGCTTTAAAGAACAAATTATGGATCTTTTTGGTGTACGAAAAAAATGATTGGAGCTAAATTACAAAAAAGTGTAAGATATTTTCGGAATATCCAACTGCATAACTCTAGCTTCGCCACTCGTATTTGCTAGTCTGTATTTAGTCGATATACAGTACCTACAGAATTACAGTTACAGTTAACTAAGAACTGGTGTTACAACTAAAAGATGGATTCTTTTACACAAATTTATTAATTTTTTTATAGAAATTGCTTTCGGACGTACTTTGTACGATTGTTGAAATCTGCTGCAAAAGTTGCGTGTGCCTACACATGCTTTTGCGAACTTTTTTCTTGTTAGAGAAGAGTAAAACCAAACCGCAGAAGTGATCTCTGATCCCAATTTTAAATGTTCTCTCTTCATTATTCAAAGTAATGATGAAATCGTAATGAAAATGTATTTCTCTGTTATATCTACTAATTCTATTTATGATCAATTTTTTTCGCAAATTCATCTAAAGTAAAATAATAGGCGCATTTAAAAATTATTTAATGTTTTCTTGTATCTTTATGATTCAATTATGATATCCATTAATTAAATCAGGTCAAGGGAATGGTAAATAATGTAGTTATTACAGGTTTTTGTATTCTGTATTAAGGTTTTTACTGCATACGTTGTTTTCGTAACCTTAATCGATCACATTATTACACGGCACAGCTTGTATCGCTCGTGGTCTGCAATATTGGCACCACTCAAAAAATACCAATTTTCAGTCAATGCATTCTCCAGAATAACAGATTAGTCTTATCTTCCACCATCAGCCGAAGCATGTCTTACAGTTCAGTTTTCGGCCAACAAATGGCAGAAGTGTAAATGCAGGAATCACACTTTTCAATAAAAGGTTAAAAATTCATACTCGTTTATGTCAATACCTGATATTTTGGGTTGTGCAACTATTGTAGTCATGCAAGTGCAATTGATAAGGTGATCTTTTAGATCATGAAACCGATGCATGCATTAAACGAATGTTTTTAAAACAGATTGTACAGTATACCGCCAATGAGTACATTATTTGACCTGGTAAGAACTTTAAAATACTTTAGGATTGAGATTGAAAGGCGTTAATCTATTAAAACAGTTTGAAATAAGTGCTTCTTCGGCCTCTTGACGTACACTGACCGAGCCGCTCTTGTGAAGGAGCATCTGTTCATCAAATGATCGTTGTTCTAATTGATGTGTTTATTAGAGTGACCATGTCCTTTTGATCCTATTTTTAAAAATATTTACAGCACATAAAATAATTGTTAATCGCAAAATTATGCTTTTTTGTATTACGCTGAAGGAAATATACAAGTAATTTTGAACTCCTTAGTTGACCGCCGCAAGTGTGATTTTCGACGAGCCGAGGCTGCTGTTCAAGGCCTTGCAAGGATGAGAAACGTTGCCCATTTGGGCAAGCCTTGCATTTACAACGAAATTCTTCCTTCTAAAGCAATACTAAAGAAACGATCTAAGATTCTTATTAGATTCATATGCATTGTGCAAAATAATAGTGGATTTTCCGACATTTCAAAAATGACGCAATATAAAGAGTGAATATTAGTACTACATACAACGTGCATTCAGCTCTACATTTGCATTGCTATGAATTGATTCAAAGTGTTCAGTATACCCTAGTATACATGTTGACTCTTCACTGTAGTTTTCATGACGCATATAATGAAAGGTTATTGGACACAAAAACACCTATTAAAATGGCGATAAAATACACAAATACTAAAATGAGGGTAATCGGGAATAGCGTCAGCATATAAGGGATGCCTCGATGGCATCAGTGTGTACCACCAGTTCAAAAAAATCTGATAAGATGTCCTTATTTTAATGTATCTTCGGGTTTTAATGTTTCTCAGTTTTTAAGATACATTTTTTATGTACCTAATGATAACTTCAATATTAGTTTAAACTTGTGAACCAGCATCTGTTCGTCAAAGTGACGGTGTTCCATTTCATCTGTTTATCAGACGGTGTTCCTTTTGATCAGTTTTTAAAAAAATATTTACAGCACATAAAATGGTCACTAATCGCAACATTATACCTTCTTGTATTATACCCCCAAAAAAATAATTTTGAACAACAATAATTATTTAAGAAATGGAAATAATGAATTTTGTAATTTATTTACATAATTTTTACTATAATGAAGTGCAAATAAATTAAATACCTTCAGTAAAGTTCGTAACATAATTTACACGATGGGAAACGACAATTTATTGTGCATGAATGGTCATAGAGTTGTTTTGACATGACTTTAAAAGGCCAGTCATAAACAATCAACATATTGAACACGAAGTACCGAGACTAATCAAAAGTTAATATGATTTCCTGTGTGGATGCCCACAGCGTATTTACAGTCCACAAATTATCACAAAAGCCGAAAATCCGCGATGATTGTGCCGCTCTTTTACAGAGGGCGCCGTGGATTTGCGGCTCGGCGTGTCGTTAATACGCAATTAATCAGCGGAAGGTCGCGAGTGGGGTCGGCGGCGCAGCATCCAATTACGTAACGTGAGTTCGCGGACTCGCCCCCAGAGCGCGGCCGTGCACCCCGTTGCCGGAAATACGAGTTGGCTCTGCCGCGGTCGGACCTGCGTTCCGGAGGGCGCCGCATCGGCGAATCGGCGAAGGCGAATCCACGAAAATTGGCGCCCGTGGCGAGAACTGAATTTGCGCCCCATCTGGATTATTCAAATTTCGGCTACTGTTGTTGTTACTCGTTACTTTCTCGTTACCGCTTACGCAATAGAAAGTTTTGTAATGCTGCGCGAAAAAACGACGAGTTTCGGCAGAAAAACTCTTATTACAGGGCCCTGGTAACGAAAAAGTGGATAAATCCAGTTGCTAAATTTATTTAAAAAATCTTCCCTAAAATGTGGTGTAGCCAGATTCCGAATTTCGTGAGTCATGTTACCGAAAAATCGAATGATGGCAAAACGTCCATCCGTCGGTCTGTGAAAAACGCTAGCGGTTAAAATGGTTCAGCTGAATTTCTCTAAAATTGATATTCCCCAATCTTTCTTTCTGTTGTTCAATTCATCAATCTTTCTTATATCATACTCTTATGTCATTCATCAATCTTTCCAATGTCGTGGCCCCATGAATTTGAAACCGATATTTTAATTTGGGTACTTTATAGTAAGACCCTGGGACATTTTCAAAATTTTCGAGAAAATGCCTCCGACGTTTCTGATTAAATTTTGTTGTTGGATAGTGGGAAGAACGTTTAAGAGAATGGTGTAGAGTCATGTTCGTTGAAAACCCGATTTTTCGATAATTTCAAAAGCTCAAAATGTTTTCGAAGTGTTCCTACAACTAAAATATTGGAGATATATTTTTTATACGAAATCTGTTCCTTAAGTATATGTTTTGAAATAAGGTCATGTAGAATTTTTGGAAAATGTGAGTATTTTTCGCGTATTTTTGCGTGAAAATAGGGCGAGACGGTACGTGATGTTTTCGCACCTCTAATTTCCATAAAAAGGTAACTTTTGTATAATTTCAAAGATCATTATGACACTCAAACATTAAAATATGTGTCAAAAGCATGTTTAGGAGTTACTTTTCAAGTTTCTCCTCATATTATATCAAGTTAGTATAATTGTTCATGAAAGAAAAATTTTTGTCAAACAGGGATTAATAAATAAATCTTAAAAATCTCTGGGCACCAACTCAATATAAAAAGGATACTAAACCTCATTGACAATAACTGATGATTTGGTCTTTCAACAATCGGGTTTTTGTCCAGTTTCCCTGATCCATTGAGCAAATGCTGAGATGACCCCTTGATTTGCTTCTGGACGTAAATGTAGCTTCACTATGCGCACGCTTTGTTGAACTTTCCTTTTGCTTGTAGTGGTAGTAGAGCTTAGGGTGAGTTTCTATTTTGTTAACAATACAGAAAAATCAAATCTGTTCGTTCCTTTACCATTAAAAATAAGTTTTCTATAATTTGGCAACGAAAATATCTAGTTTTTGAAATGTTAATCTCTCGTTTTTTTAAATTTGTTATTATTATTATTATTATTATTATTATTATTATTATTATTATTATTATTATTATTATTATTATTTCAATTGTGCACAGTTCACTGGTACTGAGACAGAAGTCTCACACATTCCTCTAAGCATGACTTCCAATATATACTGTGTGTGTGTGTATATATATATATATATATATATATATATATATATATATATTAATCCAAGGTAATATAAACTGTATTATTATTATTATTATTATTATTATTATTATTATTAGGATATTAATAGGACAGGGAAAGCTGTAGAGACAGGGATATAATATCACATCAGTCACTTCTGATGTTAGACGTTGGTAACATTTCATTAAACCCTTGAACAAAGTTTACACATATATACAATTAATTTTTTACGCTTTTATTTTACACAGATGCTCTGACCTATCACATTTCATTACCGTTCGTTTACTATTTCTATTCGATACGATTCATATTTCATACCGTTCATATTCAATACTCTGCCCTATCACAGTTAATTATGTCAGTTTGTTACAGTTGCAGTTATCATACTACGTTTCTTTATCCATCATAGACCACAAACTTCTAACCTTAAACATAAACCTAATTAACTATTTTAAAAGATCGTTCTTCTTTAAAAACTGTATTGTAAATATCATAAAACAAGAAAGTTTACACTGAGGTGACAAAAGTCATGAGAAAGCAGAATGTAAATCGACGGATGGCAGTAGAATCAAGAACAAAAGGTATAAAAGTGCAGTGCATCGTCAGAGCTTTTATTTGTACTCAACTGTTTCATACGAAAATATTTCTGACGTGATTATTGCCGCACGAAGGGAATTGTCAGAATTTTGAATGGTAGTTGGAGCTAGACGTATGGGATACTCCATATCGAAAATCGTTAGGGAATTCAACATTCCGAGATCCACCGTGTCAAGTGTGCCGAGAATACCTCGTTCCAGGCACAATCTCTCATCATGGACAACGCAGTGACCGACCATCTTCACTTAATGATCGAGAGCGGCGGTGTTCTCGTAGTGTTGTCAGTGTTTTGCATGGAATGGACTGGGTCCTTTGGTTAGTATATTTTTTTTTACCTAAAAAAACAGTTAAAACTGTGTATGACGTGCTATGGGGAGAAGTGAATTCTGTGCAAGTTTTCAAAATTCTGTGATCCCTACACTAAGTAACAAACTACTTGAATTTTGAATTTAAAAAACGCTCCCATGTAATATAATATACTTTCAAGGATAAATAAGCAATAAATTTGGGCTCTCATCCCTCATCATGGCCTTCGTCAAGGAATAATACTTTCTGCCGCGACAACATGGAAACAATAATTTGAATAACTATATTTCCCACTGAATTCTAGAAGTCGTGCACAGATAATGAAGTTACATTTATGTCCAGAAGCAAAACAAGGAGCCATCTCAGCATTTTCTCAATGGATCAGGGAAACTGGACAAAAAACCTGATCGAGATGGGGGTCATTGACTCAGAAGCTGCGATACAATACTTGTTTCATATTTTCTAAAATTATACAGTTCAAATGGTAAATAATACATTAAATATCACTGTTAAAATTAATGTTACATTCCTTGTGATGTTCAGTTAAGTCTCTAATTGTATAGAAACAGTTATGCTGCAGAAACGATTTCACTTTAGATTTAAACTTTTGTATGGAATTTAATCGTTTAATGTCATCTGGCAAAGTGTTGTAAAATAATGTACATGTATTGCATGTGCATTTTTTGTAATGAGCTGTTGATACTGTCACCTGATGAATATGATTTCTACGTCGAGTGTTATAGTAATAGACATCGGCATTTTCTGAAAATATATTCTCGCCCTTAAGCAAATCATTTTTGATAAAAACCACTGATTCGTAAATCAACAGACAAGGTAATGGTAAAATTCCTGGTCCGACTGAACCGACCATTGATAGGAAATAGTAATGTTCAGCTACTTGGAGACGATTTGCAGATATTCAGAGACTTTATTTTCCCAAACAACGATGAATTTTTTTATGGATGATAATGTGTCTTGCCGTCGGGCCACAATTGTTTGTGTTCTGATTGGTTTGAAGAACATTCTGGACTATTCTAGGGAATTATTTCGTCACCCACATCGCCCGGTATAATTCCCATCTAACATTTATGGGGGCGTAATCGAGAGGTTATTTCGTGCACAAATTCCTGCACCGACAATACTTCCGCAATTATTGACGGATTCAGAGGCATCATAGCTCAATATTTATGCAGGGGTCTTCCAACGACCTGTTGACTCCATGTCACATCGAGTTGTTGCCCTTCACCGTGCAAAAAGAGGTCCGACCCGATATTCGGAGTTATCCTATGACTTTTGTCACCTCCGTGCAGTACTCATGACCAATTTTGTAATTAAAAATTCTCCTTTTTTCTGCCGCTACGACCTATTATGATTTGATTTCATAATGGATTTTATAAGATCAGGTATCAGAGCTTTGTATCAGACGCCTCTAAAGTCAATTTCCGTCAAAAGGTAGGAACTCATTTTTGAAGCTTTACAAGTAGTATTGTGGACCAGCCGAATTGAGATCACATACTGGTAAAAAATTCTGAACGGACGCATTCAATTTGCTCATTAAGGGCACTTCGCGTCAGAATGAGAGTTATTAGTGCCTAACATTGCAACATTGTAAAAGCACTTGCACATAAATTGTCACAACCTACAAACCCTGACAGCATAATCTAAATTGGAGTTTTGAACTTTTTCCACATAGCTTTGAGCAAGCCGTCCGTTTGTGCACTAAATAACATATCGTCCGATGACAAGACATGCTGAAATCTTCCATAAAGACGTTAAAAGAAACGGTCGGCTGTCTCGCTAAAGCTTATGCGTGTTAAGTCTGGGCAGATCGCATCTTCATTACGGTGACAACAGTTCCGCCGGGAGGGGGAGGGCGACGGCGCCGGGAAGGGGAGCGGAGGGCAAAAAAGGAACACGCCGCCGCCCGTCGGGCGCCTTCTAATCCATTACAGGCGACACCGGAGACCGCGTCGCCGTAAAACGCGAGATAAGCTCCGGGCTGGGCCTGCGCCCGCCCGCCGCCCCGCGCCGCTCTGGCCCTCGCAGCCCCGCCCCCTCCGCCTCGCCAGGGCTTGCCTCTGCGCGGCCCGCCCCGCCCCTCCCACCGCCGCCCCACACCACACCACCCCGCCTCGCCCCGTCCCGCCTCGCCCCGTCCCGCCTCGCCCCGTCCCGCCTCGCCCCGCCTCGCCCCGCCTCGCCCCGCCTCGCCCCGCCTCGCCCCGCCTCACCTCGCCCCGCCTCGCCCCGCCTCGCCCCGCCTCGCCCCGCCTCGCCCCGCCTCGCCCCGCCTCGCCCCGCCTCGCCCCGCCTCGCCCCGCCTCGCCCCACCTCGCCCCGCCTCGCCCCGCCTCGCCCCGCCTCGCCCCGCCTCGCCCCGCCTCGCCCCGCCTCGCCCCGCCTCGCCCCGCCTCTAACGCAAGCAAGAATCTTTCTACGCGTTGGTTTTTGTGATAACCAAGGAAATTTCTGCGAAACGAAGGTTTATATTGTTCCTCAATTTGTAATGTGCAACACTTCAACCACAAGACAGGGAATTTGGTGCACTTTTGCGCTTGGCTTCGATGCCTCGCCTCTTGGTGTTACCAGTCACAAAAGACTGACAAATGCTTAATTAACACAATTCATGTTTTTTGTTTGTTTCTGTGCTATTTATTCTTTGAAAACAACCGTTTTTATTTCTTTTGCAACATAAAACAACTTATACGTTTTTCGAAATATTTTTCATGTTTACATTATCTCATTTTGGATGTCTTTTAGACAACTTTTGCGTGCTTATTGCAAATGCAACCAATCAAAATGCAGCAGGACTTAATCAAACAAACTACGCTTAAAATTGCCTGTACTTTCTCAGTTTAGTAGTTTTCTCCTTGGATACCTCGTGTGGAGAGATGTGAATGAGATCCTGACGGGTGGGGGTGATTATGGATGGAGTGGTGTCGATGTGAGAACAACCGTATTAATTAAAAAAATATTTTTATTTAATGATTTATTTTATGACAAACAGTTGGATTCTTTTTTGGCGTTTGTGACACCGTTTCAAAAATAATTGAAGTGAGCCAAGTAAGGCTTCTGGTTTGGGAGTTATGTTGGGACTTCGACTTCAAGAATTAGAAACTCCAAAAGGGCTCAGGTCTCTAAACCTGTTTCACGAACTCAACTACGCTGAATTTAAATGTCTAGCGTTCTCATGTTGACGATGTAATTGTGAAAATTGAAATATCTAACCAATTTCAAATCGTTCTAATGTCACTCCATATGCATCCTCTACTTAGTTGGATTGGGATGATTATTTCTTTCGCTAATACTTTACTACATAACCTTCGTCAGAACTACACTGGCCCTGCGATCCCAAACACGGCTTCTGCTAAGAGAAAACTCCAATATTGATGGGTCAAACGATCTTTTGAAGAGTTTTTGAAGATAAAGTTTAAATCGGTCTTCGCCACGGATTCAACTGTCTTCAAATTTTTAATGAATACCACTATACCATTCGTTCTTAGAGAATGATTGTATGATTTATTAATTGGCTTTGATTAGTACCTGTTTTTTTAAGACAATCAAGTATAAAAATATATTTGCATTATTTGACGTTTTTACAATTCTATGCGCTTCGATTTTATCTTCAGGCCAACTGCAAGGAAGTTAAGATTATCGCACTTAAAAGACACATTATTTAAAAACTTCTATAATCAAATTACTGACAATATATTACATTTAAAAGTCACCTTACTTATAATATTACTGGATAACAATTAATAAGTCCACAAGACATAAGAGAGATTCCGTGGGCTCTAATTTATGTATGCATCTCACAATCCAACAGTCGGTCTCAACTCTCAACCGTGACAGATGTTCTCGTAGAACCTCTCAACAAATTATAAAGACCTGATGGTCAAATTACGCTGTATTTATAAGATTCTGACTTCGCATTACAGCTTCACATGTTTGTTAAAAATTATATTACGAGAACTGTGAAAATAGCACTTCACCTACCCTTCGTCACCCAGAAACTTATATATGTAATTTACATGCAACACAGTTGTTTGAAAAGAAATACGGTTCCCATTAAATCGTTTTAATTTTAATTTTAAAAAAATCAAAGTAGTAACAATCAAAAAGGAAATTTCATATTTTGGAAACCGATGGACTGAACCTTCATGGATGCATATTTATGTACGAAGTCCCTGGCTTTAAACGACATCTGCTCAAAGGGAATTAATGGGATGGACAACTACTATTGTACATTATTGTTTCTTAATGATTGACATTATCGAATATCTTGTAGAACGCTCAGATCCTCTATCACTGGTTCCACAGGTTCAATGGCAGGAAAATCCGGATTTATCTTGTTGTCCAGTTCCAGCTTGCAACTTGTCTTCCACATCATATTTAGCATTTGACGCAACTCGTTTTACTTTTTCTAATACGTACGTATATACGAAGCAATAAACGTGGTATAGAGATATTTATGTAATTCAGCGATAAAAACGGCGATTTTTCGACAGAAAAATTAGTAATAAAGGGCCTTGATATAAGAAAAGCGGATAAATCTTGTTCCACCATGGAGTAAATTACTTGCTCTAACAAGTTGTGTTGTCACAATCCAATTTCTGGGTATCGTTCCAGGTATCAGATCTGTGGATTCTTGATATCGAAAAAGTGTTGTTGTTTTTTTCAAAATGTCCGTCAATCTCGCTGTCCTCTTTGAACAACATTAGTGCCTGAACTGTTTGTAGAAATTTTTCCAAAATGAATATTTCCCTGTCGATCTGGACCCACTCGTAGCTCTGCGAATTTGAACTTTTTAAAAATTTGGGATACTTTAAACAAAAATGGCTCCAACTTATTTTCTTTAATTTTTTCGTAAGAATAGTGTGAAATGCACTTATAAAGATGGCATCGGTCCTATTTTCACTATTAACACTGCATTTTCGAAAATTACAAAAGTTTGCAATTGTTTCAGCGTCTTCCTACAAATACAACATTAAAGATAGTATTTTTTCTTAAATGGAATTGTTCTTCATAATCATTTCTTTCACTAACGCCTTACACATTTTTTTGAAAATTGCAGTGGTTTTTGCCCAATTTTGAGTTAAATAGGTGTAATATTAAAAAATATCAAAAACAATTTTTCAAAAACGGCTCATATTTTTTAAAAACATTTGGTAGGGATAGTGCTAAATGTTCTGCATAAAATGACGTAAGTTCTGTTTTGCTACATTCCTTTGTTGTTGTTTTTTCAAAATTTAAGAAAAAGGTAATTTTCTTGTCATCTCTCTCACGTCGTTAATATTTACATTACCGGCATTTTATAACCATGATTGCATTTATGAGTACATGCGATTTAAGTGGTGTCTTATAAAGTTTCTCGAAAATTCAAAACTTTTCTGTGAAAATGAGCTCAAAATTTCTCAATTTCAGAAATGTTCAAATGTCATTTTCTCGAAAATAGTTCCAAATTTTTTCTTTAAATATTTTTGAACAGATAGTGTCAAACGGACGAAACAACGTGACACCAATATCATTTTGATGTTTTCTTTTCTTTTTTAAAAATTAGTTTGTTGTTCCTTTTTTTGGAATATCTTTCACGTCGTTAATATTTACATAAGCAACAATTTTTGTACATTAATGTATTTGTTAGGGCAATTACTTTAAATAATTTCTTATGAATTTTCTCGTAAACTCAAAAATTTGGCTGAAAATTAGCTTCAAAATGCGCATTTTCGGAAACACTCAAACATTTGCTCAAAAACATCTCAAAATGTTTCAACAAAAGTTGGAGGGAAGATGGTTTTACTCTTCTATAATATTCTTAAAGTCATGATCGGTTCTACCATTAGGGGACCGAAAAATTAAAAAAACGTGAAAAAGTACTTTGGGCGGCAATAAATGGCAGCTGGGAAGAAGGTGGGGCAAAATCGAAAACCTAATTCAGAGAAGAAGAAGCAACTAGAAAACTAACTACAGTTAAAACTATGGTTACTATATAGTTAACTTACTATAAATATAATTAAAAGCTTCATGTAAAGTACACTCAAAATCAAAATAACCGTTTTAAATTCATAGCGCCGCGATATCAGTTATATCGATTGGGGAATATCAATTTTGGTGAAAATCCGAAACAAATATTTTACTACCGTGGAATATATTCCAATAATGTAAAGATCTGTCATTTTTCAGGAATGTAATATCTTTTATACAGGTAGAGATTCTTACTTCCTTGAGAAATGATTTGTCGGTAGCATTAACAACAACAAGTATAAACAACATTAATACAATAATTATCTCTCGAGAGTTTCCACATCTCATTCACGGCGAATTCTCTCAGTCACGACTACTCATGACGCTCGCGTTAACTGTCGGTCTCCTGTGAAAGAGCAACAACAGAAGATGGGAATTTCTTCCAGAACTGCCAACTTTACACAAAGGACTCATCAATCGCACATTCTGTATCATCAAACTTGACATCGAATTAAACTAAATCCCCAGTCTACACAAATAATGCATTCAATACCATCAAGAATTGACTGAAATTTGTGTACTTTCAATAACAAGCGAAATCCATAAAATTAAGTTGCAGCTAGATTCAGGCGAAGACTAAAAAAATGGGTATGGTGTTGAAGTATAGGGCCAAAATAAACACAGTAAAAGAGCTTATTAGCATGATATGATTACACTTCTGATTTTAGGACAAATGCCTATTTAGTTCCTTTAGGAGGTTGTGGAAAATAATTGCAGATCTTTACGAATCATGAAAAAATAGATGTACTGAAAGCGTCTAATAGTGCCTCACTGTCCTAAAAGAGCGGTTGATACCTATTTTAATATTTTTTGCCTAAAACGGCCTAAATCAAGTAATTTTGAAGAATTATTATATTTTAATTACTCATTGTTCAAATTTGTTGTAGTGAAACGTAAATACTTTCCCGAATTTCCCGAAACGCGAATATTCCCTGATCAATCACGCAATCGCCTACGCACCGAAATCTCTCACCCAAGACATCAATCACTAGGTCAATGCAAGGCCCTGCAAGGCAATATAAAGTGGGCGTTTTGTGCTGGGCTCCGACCAGCACGGACTTAGGAAATTGCACCCACTTCCGGTGCAACTGCGCTGTTGACAGGTTGAGAATGAAAAGGGTGATGATTTAAATGAAAAGAAATAAAAGTGAATAAAATAATTTGCTTGTAGTCACTTTCTTAAGTGTAAAAGTTCTTGGCTTTGATTCCCAAATAATAAAAGCGCCTAGTTTAATCAGAATTTTGAAAATGTGCATACAATTCACTTTTCCCTATAGCACGTCATACGCAGTTTGAACGGTTTTTCTAGACGTAAAATAAATAAATAAATAAATAATCTTGTTATGATCAGTTTTTGATATCAGAAACATTACTTTTCGTGTCTAATGTTTGTTAAAGGCCTGGTTTAATCATTTTAACCTATTGTAAGTGCCTAAAACGTCACTTTTCATGCCTAATAGTGCTTAATTTTATAATTTTCATGCCTAAATCATCAATTTTTTGTGCCCAAAATTGCGGTGTCTAGACATGATGTATGACTGTCTAGGACAGCACCAGACACCGGAGATAGCACTCGGTCGGTGCTCTTTGATTCCAAAATTAATTCATTTAAATCGTACATCGATATCGCTGCAATATCTTGAATATTGAATGCCACTCAAAAAAATGTATATTCCTAACATATCCAAAAAAATTTCGAATTCCTTATATCATCCAAGATTTTTTTCGATTATCTGGGAACTTTGCACACTACGCGGGAAATGTACACAAGCAGGGCTAGTTATTAATATTTACTGCTTTCTATTGTTCACGACACAACAACAAAGCTGAATCGTGGAGGAAAGTCTTCGTAGACACGACGCCAAGTCGGACAGTCGACTGCGGCGGAAAGTCGTATTTGGGCGACTAGCTAGGAGAGCGTTCAGAAAACCAAAGCAGTAATTATCACAAATAATATTGTGGCCCCTCTGCTTGTACGCTGGAGGGAACGGTAAGTTCTCCCCGCCAGTGACGTACACAACACAACAGAACGATTCAGGAGGTTAGGCCTCTGGCTTCTTCGCCCGAAGACGCGAGAGCGCTCTGGTGGAGGCGGTGGATATTGCTAACACATGAAGTCAGAAAAACGTATTTTGGCTCGTGATTTGGGGTGAAAATTGTTTCATCTTGGACGCTGTTTAATTGAAAGTGGGAGAGATGAGAGGTTTGCAGTCCTATAACCTCATTGGGAACAAAGAATAATGACACAGGCACACACTCACAGAAGTCGCACCCAAAGACTTGACACATGTTTCCCTATATAAGATGACGAATCCAGACTCCGAATCCAGAATTGCGTCACCACCTGCGAGTTATGTGTCAAGACTTCGGGTCTGACAACTGTTTATGTGTGGCTGTGTAATTAAATATTACAGAGCTGACGGCCACCACTTACGAAAACTGTATTTTGATGATGAGTTAACACTACCCTCTGTATGTCTTCTTAAGAGCCGTGAAAATGTCCTAGGCAACACTTATGCGTCGGTCTGTAAGAGAATACTATTCGTGATTCTGACACTAAGAAAAACAGCAAAAAAACTGGGAGTGAAATTTAAATTTTGTTAACCTTTTAAATTTATGAAAATGGTTTAAACGAAAAATAACGCAGAAAACTAGTGTTTGAATTAGAATAACAATTATTTTAATAAGGACTGACTTATCAAAACGACTGAGAAATATTTTTCCATGTGACAACGCCATTGCAACGTTTAATCGCTCTTGTCTCTTCAGAATATTACTCTCTGGCACGACTGGGGTTTCTACACACATACGGTTTCTATACACATATCGTAAAAATTGATAACCAACCTAATGTCTTAAAATGAAAGAATAAGCGGAACTCGTGAAGTACACATCTAATACAGCCATTCCGGCCGCATGCACCTTCTGTCCCCCCCTCCCACACCTCAGCATAGCAATCGCAAAGGGGCGAGGAACTCAGCCATTCAGTGGAAAGGAGCCCCTCCAGTCAGAAGCTAGGAGCGCCGCGGCCGTCATTCATCCCTGACCCAAGCGCGAAGCTATGGAACTCGAAATTCTCAGTCAAATGGATGTGTACTATATTGAATACTACAACAGAATACGTAAGAACTAAATACGACATGTAGATGGATAAATGCGTTTTTTTATGGTTTTACTGTGTGAAAACAGAGAAACAAGATAATTAAGGATGGTTCTCGTGTCAACAAATAGACGATACGCTAGATATGGTCATGACTTTCGAGTAACAACTGATGATTTCATTTCTGTTCTGACCAAAAGTTGATATTTAGTGTGAATCTCAATCATTTTCGAGGGATTTACTTTAGTGTTTGCTATTTCGTGCCTTATTGTTACATACTATTTTGATTTATATGCATTTATTCATTTTCGCAAAATGTAGTTAGGTATTCTAAATATACCGGCTTAGGTGGCTCAGAGCATTAATTGATTGTGCTGTGACCCTTGGCCAGGGGATCCAAGGGTACGAGTCCTAACAGTGGCAAAATGTTCGATAATAGCTAGGTAGAATCCACACGCTGTCTGAAGTAGAATTCTTACGGCCGGCTGCTCTGATCGGTAGTTTCCTGTGATCTCCAGCCACCAGGCAAATGCCGGAGCAGTACCCTAACAAACGGGCCACGGACCGCGTGCGATCTTTCCTTCCTCTTCCTTGTCCTATCCTCTCCCCTTACACACACACACACACACACTTACAATAACATGCACTACACAACCACATATTCCGGGAGACCGATCGAGAGCTTAGAGCTTGTCCCGGCTGTGGCGGTGCCCCGCTAGTGGGAGAGTCCTGGTTAGGGGGAAACCCCACTAGCCGACGGTAGGTTGGCGCCGGATCACGCCATCCAGCGGGGGAAGATCAACGCCATCTCCCGAAGGAAAAACATGCACTACACTTACGAGACTAATGACCAAAGCCGTTGACGCGCCCGGAATCACTAGCCAACCAATAAACCAACGTATGAAACCCACATACATTATTGAATTAACTGAATTTAGATTTGCAATGTTTAGGTTTAGTTATAATTATCATATTTACATACCATCTGAGAAACTATAATAACTCTTTTTTTAACTTTTTAATGGTTGTTATCGTGTTGGCAGAGTGTATAACTTTGTGGCTTACGTCCTCTTCCACCCTTCCAAACCTGTGAGATCAGAGTTTACTGCCGGTCTTTCATAACGCAAATTTCTTTGCGTGGTATCGGATAACTCAAGGAACTCAGATGAAGGACTTCGATTGAGACAATCACAGTGTCAACTTAAAAGTGACGTTTTCGTTTCGCGCGACGAAACTTGGCGCAGGGCTGCCACCATGCAGCAAACGCAGGAGCGGACGATGTAACAATGAAAATTATTTTGTGAAATTGTGAAAATATTATCAATGATTAACCAATATCGTTCATATCGTTTCATACTCAAGAATTAATTATATTAATTTCAGAAATTAAGGAGAAAATGGAAATTCAAAAGGATATAATAGATACTGTAGAACGAAAACAGCTTCAATGGTACGGACATAGCTGAGAATGCCAGAAGAGAGGTGTCCCAAACAAGTATATAAATGGATAAAAGACGGTGGGGCAGGCCATCAACTCCATGAAAACAAGGAGTACTGACTGCGATGGCGACAAGAAATTTGACAGAGGAAGATGTAGTGGACAGAGAGGCTGGAAAAGAGGAACCAAGAAGCATCGCCATTACTACGAAACTAGAGTAATGAAGATGTCAGAGACCATCAGTAATGATAATGAAAGCTCAAGAAGCCTCACGTCATCTTCAGTAGAACATTAAGACAACGAGCACCCAATAGCTATACTTCTTGTATATAATCGTCGCCTTTTTTGGACACAATTACGTTCGCAAATATGTTCCACAACTGTAAAGATGTCGACACTGAGACCATGTTACTGCGTAAAAATGTATTTTAATGAATAAATGGGTTCAAAGAATTGGTCACCCCGATCGGGATTCAAACCTGGGTCTCCTGGTTTACTTCCAGTTGGTCTACAGCAACTGGGCGTAAACTAGGAGACTCGGGTTCGAATCTCGGTCCGGGTGACCAGTTGTTTGAACCAATTTTACGATTGTTGTACTCATGGTTAGCAAATGATTGGAGTAATAGCCACAACGTCGAAGTCGACGCCAACGTTAGCAGGCAATGACATGGGGCGGACCGCGGCGGCGTGGCGGCGTGGCGGCGTGGCGGCGTGGCGGTGTGGCGGTGTGGCGGCGTGGGTGCATGAGGGCATGGGGGCGTGGCGGCGATGTGGTGGTGTTGTGGTGTGGCGGCATGGCGGTGGTATGGCGGCGGCGTGGCGGTGTGGCGAGGTTGGGGGCGGTGACGCCGTGGCGACGGTCTGGTGGTGTGGCGGCGTGGCGGCTGTGTTGTGGTGTGGCGGCAGTGTGGTGGTGGGGCGGCCTGGCGGCATGGGGGCGTGACGCGGTGTGGTTGTGTGGCGGCGTGGCCGTGGTGTGGTGGTGTGGCGGCATGGTGGCGTGGCAGCGTGGCGGCGAGGCGGCGTAGCGGTGTGGCGGCGTGGCAGTGATGGGGTGTGACGGTGTGGCGGCATGGCGGTGTGGGGGCTGAAGGTATTGTGGTGGTGGGGCGGCGTGGCGGCATGGGGGCGTGACGCGGTGTTGTCGTGTGGCGACGTGGCCGTGGTGTGGTGGTGTGGCGGTATGGTGGCGTGGCAGCGTAGCGGCGTAGCGGTGTGGCGGCGTGGCAGCGATGGGGCGTGACGCCGTGGCGGCCTGGCGGCGAGTGGACGTGAAGGCATTGTGGTGGTGTGACGGTGTGGCGCCGTGGTGGCGTTTCGGCTGTGTGGCGGCGTGGCGGCGCGACGGCGCGGCGGGGAGGGGGCGAGCGGTCGCCTGCGTTGATGGAGCGCCGGCGCAAGCGGATGTGAAGGCGGCGATGAAGCCTTCACATGGACGGAGCGCGGCGCAACATCTTCATAGCGGCGACGCGTCGCCTTCCTTCCGCGCCCAATCGAGCGGCAACATCTTCCCAACGTGTGACGCGGGCAGCTCTCGGCCGCCCGGCGCCACCGCCCTCCTCTCACTCACACGCGCGCACCCGAATTCCGAGATTTCGGCCTTTACGCTAACCTGCACCTCCATACTTTCTCCTTCCCTGACACCCCGGCCGCCCTCCACCCGATATCCCTAGAGCCTCCATTTGTATCTGTCCGTTCGATGCAACTATTCGTATCTCTAAACCCGTGACGTTCACTTGCCTACTCCGGAACACCTCACTTGTAGCACCCTCGGAACTCGGCCGTTCTTCTGCGTTGTAGATTAACGTTTGCGCTACAAGAAGACGTCTTCGCACCGTTTCCGCGAAGATGCTCTCGTCGCGTTCGCAACCGCCTCCCTCCGTAAGTCATCAGCCGCGCCGTCCTCCTCCCTCCCCCAGCCGTCCTCCTCGCGGGCGAAAACCAGCGACGGAACCTGGGAACCGCTCCGCTCCCGTTGTCTCGACCGCACCCGCTGTCGGCCGGGGCCGTTATCTGAGCATCGAAACAGTCGGAGACGTCTCTCTCGTCCTGACGCCGCCGCGCCGCCGCCGCCGTCGCGCCGTCCCGGAGCTGTCGCCTCCTCTTACCTGTCCTCGGCTGGTGCAGGCGCCGGGCACCGGCGGCGCTGCGAGCGCCCACGCGGGCCGGCGGCGCACGTGGGTCCGGCTGTCGACGCCCGGGCCGGGGCCGGGGCCGGCGTCGGGGCGGGCCGGGCCGCGCCGGGCAGGCGCCGGTGGCTGCGGCTGAGCCGCGCGCCAGCGCGAAGGAGTCTGATCGGGGCGGGTACTCGCACGGCGCGCGCGGCGGCGACGGCGGCGGCGGCGGCGGCGGGCCGGGGGCCCGTCCGTCTCGCCGGTTATGGTTAGACTGACCAACTAACGAGGCTAATTAGCCACCGAATCCAAAACGAGTTCTTCCTTTTTTTGGCATGAGCGCGCGCGCAAGCAGCGGCGGTGAGCGCCGCCGCTGTGTGAGTGTCCGTGCGCGTGGTTTCTTTGCCTCGTCCTCCTCTCTCCGCCGCCGCCCCAGACGGAGACGGAGGACGACGTGGTGTAAAACGAAGAACAAAAAAATCACACACATCTTCTGGAGTCAAACGTGCTCCCTTTCTCTTCGTTAATTGGATTCCGCGCTCACCACTACCGTATAAAGGCTACGGCGTGCAGGCGGGCCGCCGCCGCCGCCTCCCCCGCCACCCAACCGCTCCGCGGGCGGTAATTAACCAATCGTCCATCATCGCAACAAAACAACCTGGCACCTCCACGCGAAATCGTTGGAGATCCTCCCCGACGCCGCCTGCCTCGTTAGGAGGCCGAGTTCACGGAAAGCGACGTGCTCTGGATGGGCCTTCTTGCGTTGATATACGGAGAGAATTACGCGCTCTGACGGAGTTTAACGCTGAAGCAAGTGCGAGCGCGCAGCATTCAACCAGGCAGTGCGTTGGCCATTCGCCACGCTTCTCGGTGCACGGGGAGGCGAAATAAACTGGGAGTGACTCCGGCGAGAGCCGATCTGATGTACTCCTTCACCCTAGTGAGGTCCGTTCTTTTGGACGAAGAAGTAATGGTCTTACAAGATAATTAGCCGAAATGGAAAAGTTGAATATGAAAAGAAATTGGGTCTTCCATGTCGTCAAAATTGTCGTGTCTTATTTTTTTTTTAATTAATTTTATTTTATGTTGCATTATAGTATGGTCATTACCGACTGACAATATAGGCTAATGCAAAAGGACTACAATTATATTTTATAATTATTACATTTTCCAATACTTAACTTTCCATCGTTACATTATTGCAAATCTTTTTACTTCCTCGCATTGTTCCTAACAAAAGAAAATATTGTAATCGTACTCTTATTTCCGGGTCCTGATAACAATAAATTGAATACATCTTGTTATTATATGTAATAAATTACTTCCTCTAACACGCTGTGAAATCAGAATCCGTGTTTTGTGGGTCCTTGATTCCACAAAATCGTTTGACGGCAAAACGTCTCTGAATGTCTCTTGTATGTCCGACCATCTCTCTGTCGTGAATGCCAGCACCTAAACCGTTCAGATTATCCCCAAAATTAATATTCCTCGATCGGTCTAAACGAACATGATGCCCTGCGGGTTTGAAATGGATGATTTGATTTATGGGGGACTTTACCAGAAGTTTCAAAAACATTTTCAATTTTTTCTCAAAAATAAATGCAATTTTTTTAATAAATGTGTCCTTGGATAGAGTATAGAACTCTTACAAATTGGCGTGGATTTCATTCGCGTTGAAATCTCTCATTTTTCAACCGTCGGTCCGGCCTTCCTCCCGAACGTCTGTCTGTCCGTCAGTCCATCCGTCTTTCCTTCCGTTCGGTTGTCCGTCCGTCCGTTCATCAGTGAACAACACTAGTATCTAAACTATTTAAAGGATTTCTTTTTTTCAAAATGAATATCCCCGGACAATCTGGCCCGACTTAAACTGCGATTTTGAAAATCATTCTTTAAATTTTGGGGATACTTTACAGGAAACTCCTGAGACATTTTCAAAATTTTCTAAAAAGACTCCACTTATTTTCTTTAAATGTCTTGTAACAATAGAGTGAATAAAGATGACATAGGTCCTCTTTTCACTGTCAAGTCTGAATTTACGAAAATTAGAAAAGTGTGATTATTTCGGCGCCTTTCTTCTACACCAACAATATTGATGATAGCGATTTTCATCAAATTACATTTTTTCTCCGCAATTATATCTCTAATTAATGTCATGTACTTTTTATAACAATTTAGTAGTCTTCGCGTCATTTTCAGTAAACTATGGGCAATATTAAATCTAATTGTGCTAAAACGGCTCGAACGTTCTCGCCCATATTTTCACGCAAAATTTCCCGAAATGTATTCAAATTTTCAAACAATTCTACATGACCTTTTCTCAAAATCTATCTTTAAGGAAGATATTTCATTAAGGGAAAAATTGTCGATCTTTAATACTTTAGTTGTAGGATGACCTTATTTTTAACATTTTCAATTTTCGAAAAATCAGGGTTTTCAAAAAACATGAGTCATGCTCTTAAACGTCATTCACACTATCCAACAACAAATTTTAATCAAAAATGATTGATCTTTTTTTTTTTTTGAAAACTGTCCCAGGGACTTCATGCACTCCCAAAAATTAAAATAAAAAAAAGCTACCCCAAAATTAAAATATCGGTTTCAAATTTAAGGGACCGCGGCATCAGCCAAATCGATTGAGGATTATCAGTATTGGAGCAAATCGGCTGAACGATTTAGCCGATTTAGTGTTGTTCACAGACGGTCAGACATTTTACCGTCATTCCATTTTTTTGGGATGAAGGACCCACAAAAATGGATTCTGGCTACACCAAGTGTGGGAGAGTTTTTTTCTAAATTTAGCAACTAGATTTATCCACTCGTTACCAGGGCCCAGGGAGTTTTTCTGTCGGAAATTGGCCTTTTTTTGCGCAGCATTACGTAACTTTCTCTCTACTCCGCAGCGACAAAGTAAAATATGCAAAACACGTTTCGTCAAAAGCGGTTCCAAATTTTTGCTTCCAACTGTTTGTAGGGCTCGCCTCACGTTTGCTCCGCGGCTCGTCATCGCAGTCTGTTGTGTCGGGCGAGTGGGCGCGGGGGGGGGGCGGAGGGGACGGCTGCCAGCGGGGGGCGCGCGGGCGCGTGTCGGGCGGCGGCGCGTGAGGTGCCCCGCCGGGGAACCCTGCGGCGCCCCCACCCCCTTCTTACCACCCACACTGGCCCCTGGACCGCAAGGGGCCTACGGTCTTCTACAAGCACACGATGCCTAAGTCAATTTTTTTTTCTGGGGCTTTTATCCAGCCAACAGCCGGTTACCCTTTACGCCCCGATGGGTCGCATATTTGACCGTACACTAGACCAACACAACTTCGGGTTCCTTTGATCTGGGGTCAGCAGCACACGAGGTCCTCCGCGCCAACACATACAAAGTCAAGGGACAAACAACCAAGCCCAAGGCGGGACTCGAAAGCGAGACCATTTGGACCGAAGCGCTGAGTCGGTACTCGCTCTTAGCCACCTCGGCCATCCAGGTCCTAAAGTCACATTAGGAGAGCAAAAATCAAAATGAAGTCTGCTTCACTCATTTGAAATTTAGTGTTAGTATCTAGAACAAAGGCCTCTGGGATGGCTCATGGGCAGCGTACTAGCTTCCCGTGTTGTGGTCTCGGGTTCGATTCCCAGTCGAGGTAAAAATATAGTTGTAGCTGTCCTTTAAAATCGTCCCAGATTCTGTAGCTGTGTGACGAAGAAAAGCTCAAGCAGGCGGATCTTGCTAGTGACGGTGAAGAGAATACGTCGTGTTCGCCTCATACCCCTAAGCACGGGAATTTAACTATGCCCAGGCACGGGGGGACACCGGTAGCTAGCCGGCGAAGTCGGACCACTGACCCAATAAGGCCAAATAAATGCATACATCTACTATAAAGAAACTAATGAAATACGACAAAAAATCGAGGTTTTTACGTAATAACGCTTTTTTGTGATCCCTCATAACCGAACTAGTGATGTTACAACATGCTTCTCGCATTATTTCCAACTTTTGCATTTTTCGAAAACTGAGAGTTGAGAGAAAATAAGAACTGTGCCATTTTTAAGTGTCCTTTGTTTTCTCGTTCTCACGTTACGAAAACCCAAATACACTTTTTTGGCGTTTTCCTACAATTTCAATTTTGAAAACAGACTTATTCTTAATAAAATCTCTTGCATAAAAATAGATCTTGAAATAAGATCATGTTCAATTTTTTGAAAATATGTGTAGCTTCTGCATAATTCTGAGTTAAATATAGGCAATTTTTAAATTATTTTAAACAAATGTATTCTCAAAATCGGCTGCAAATTTTTCTTTATTGTTTTGTCGTACGTAACAAAGAATGGAAAAAAAATGTACAGATCCAAATTTGGAGATGCCTCTATATTTTCGAAAACTACAAACAACAAAAAATTAGAGGTGAATGTAGGTACAGACAGACGTTTTGACATCAATCGATTTTGCGGTATCAAGGACCAACAAAACATGGATTCTGGCTATTTATTTAGTCAAAAATTGTATGTGACGTATGGGGGAGAAAATCATCTGCACACGCTTTCTTGAGTTTCAGAATCCCTTCCCAACAATTTAACAATTAATAGTTGAAATATGAATAATAATAATAATAATAATAATAATAATAATAATAATAATAATAATAATACACCACGTGTTCGAGGGAGTGATTTTCTATAAATAGCAACCGAATTTATCCACTTATTCGTTATCACGGTAAGGCAATAAGAGTTTTTCTGCCGAAAATTCGCCGATGTCTGGAGCACAATTATACCACTTTCTCTTCTTACGAAGTAAGTGCGGGAAAGTAAATCCTTACGACGAACTACATAAATCCATACCAAATATAATTAAAACTAGAAATACAACCAGAAGACTATGGATAAAATCTAAAAATCCTCAAAGAAACTAGAGATGCTACAATAGCACATACTTCCTCGCATTATTTCTACATTAGCAATTTTCTAAAATTCAGAGAGTTCAACGAAAATGAGACCCGTGTCATTCTTTTAAGCGTCCCTTCTTCTATCTGCGGGGAAATTATCAAGAAAAACTGGTGGAGGGAAAATAAAAGTATAAATTCCATAAATTTCAGACACAAATTACGCGAAATATACTAGTTTTCTTAAAAAATTATAAATGGTGGTTTTTTAAAGAGCTGATTTTTTACAACAGACTTTGTCCAAGGCAAAACTCTCAATTTCCAATTTGGTAGTTATGAAATTTAACTTTTCGCAACTTTCGAAAACACGAAGAGTTCGCAGAAAATGAGACAAGCACCATATTTTTTACCCTCCTTTGGTATATTCAAGGAGAAAACATAAGGAAAAATTTGGAGTGGTTTTTGAGAAAAAATGTGTAAAAAATTAAAATTGCCTTGATTTCGCTAAACATTACACGAAAACTACTTATATTTTCGAAAAATTGAACACGACATTATTTCAGGATCTGTCTTTAAAGAACAGATTTCATTAAGAAAAAAAGCTCAATCTTCAATATTGTAGTTGTACGAACACTAAAAAATTATGCTTTTGTAATTTTCGAAAAATGAGATATTTCAACGACAATGAGACGTGCATCTTTCTCTTAAGTGTCGTTTACGCTATCCAAGGACAAAGTTTAATCAAAAACGTTGGAGCCATTTCTCTTGAAAATATCTATGAGGCATTATATAAAAATACGCTCAAAAATCAAAGGTTCCCTTTGAAACTGCCAAAGCTTTGAGTTCGTTCAGATCTATCAGGGAATATCAATTTTGGAAAAAATCGGCTGAACTGTTAATCTGCTAGTGTTGTCCACAAAGGGACAGACAGATGGACAGGCGTATTGCCGTCAATTTTTCGGTATCGAAGACCGAAATATATATATATATATATATATATATATATATATATATATATATATATATATACACACACATTTCATCACTTGTATTTTACGAGATATTGAGGTAACTTTTTTCAAATGGAACTGCACATACTTTTTAGCCTATCATGACGAGCGTAAAAAGATGAATCAAATAATATACATATTTTCATATGTTAGATGAGCATTTTTTTAGTATTTTTGAGTTTTTGCGACTCATGTGTAATTAATATTGTAAAGCCCCGAGTGCCTGAGCAAAAAGTCAAAATTACTTTAAAAAATATGTATCTAACAAATGACAATCTTATATCATTGGATTCGTCTTTTTTACGCTCGTCATGACAGACTAAAAATACGTGTAGTTCCATAACATCAGTTCATATTTGTATTAATGCCCATTATTATATCATCGTTTTAATGATATTCCCTTAATTACACACCTTAATTTGTGTAATTGCATAATTCGTGAAATGTAAAAGTGACCTCGACACACGAATCGTATTATTGAGAACCACATTATTCGTGGTAACTGGCGAATAGGAAAACTAAACGAACGCCGTCACATAATTGAGTTTAGTTGAGGCCGAAGTCTTTGATGCTTCCTTCACCTTATACCGTCTTAAAGGGATCTCGGAAAATCGATCAGTAAGGCCGAGGAAATTATTCATCGCAGCCTCGAAACAGACACTTAGTATTCGCAGTCCAGGCTGCCCAAAGAAACCGTTTCCATGGCAACCTTTCGCTTATTGAAGATTTTCGCGCGGCGCTTCAGTTGGGTAAGTGGGGCTGGGAGCGCACATTCAAAAGGTAGGAATTGAATCTTGTTTTGAGTAAATAAGCCCAAGAAAAGAAAGAGGAATATGAAGTTAAAAAACAGGTGAATTGGCATTTCACGTTCGTGACAGACAAAAGCCTACAAAATATTAAAACAACTTAATACGAATGAGAAAGACAATATAAAACTTAATTTGATTCCGGATGACAAGTGGCTTCATTAACTTGCAAATCTACGGTCAAGTCAGGACCAGCAAGAAGGGGAAATAGCTTTCAGGGAAGAAATAGTTGACCCGATAACAATAGACGAGTTGAAGTGGGTTCTTAAACAAATTAAAAATAGAAAAGCACCTGGGTCAGACATCATCAACAATGAACTCTTCAAATATGCATCTGAAAGATTTTCCCTAGAGCTGCAGGACTTTCTTAATACTTGCTGGGTATATGATCACATCCCAGGAGAATGGAGGACTGCTGTGGCAGTTCCCTTATATAAAAAGTATGACAGGAAGAACCGCTCTAATTACAGAGGGATAAGCCTTTTGAATTCCGGATACAAAATATACGCCAAAATTACAAATCAGAGGCTAGCACCTATTTCAGAGGTGCTCTTATTAAAGGAGCAAAATGGGTTTAGGAAAAGAAGGTCTTGTATTGACTGCATATTTACAGTCTCACAGGTAATAGAAAGGCATAGAGAGTATAATGTTCCCATATTCTTAGCATTTGTAGATTTAGAAAAGGCATTCGACACTGTTAATCGAACAAAATTGTGGGAGGTGTTGATAAGAAGTGGAACTCCACAACATCTAGCAATAGCCATTCGTAGTATGTATGTGAATACTACCATAAAAGTAAATACAGGATATGGATCAAGTAATGAATACGAATAATAAATCAAGGCATAAGACAAGGGTGTCCCATGTCACCCATCCTTTTTAATTTATATTTTGATGATGTGATTAGGCGATGGGAAAGCGAATTGAAAACAAATTTTATCGGAAAAATTGCCTTGAATACATTACTGTTTGCAGATGACCAGGTTATTCTAGTTGACTCGCAAGAAAATCTTCAAATAGTCCTTTTTAGTCTTTTTAACATCACTAAAGATTTTAATTTAAAATTATCCTCATTCAAAACCAAAGTCTTGGGTTTTAAAGGAGTATTTCCGCTTCGAGCAAAGATTGAAATAAATAATAACGTAATTGAACAAGTCTCAAATTTTAATTATCTGGGATACAATATAGCCTATGATATTTCTAAAGATCTAGAACAAAACTCTCTAAATTCCTGCAGCTACTTGGTTCAATGAAGCAACATCTGCTAAAGAAAGTAAGAAAAGACACTGTTCATAAATTCTATAGAACTATGACGGTTCCAGCCCTCTTGAATAGTTCAGAGGCATGGACAATAAAAACTCAGCAGAGAAAAAAGATTGAAGCAGCAGAGATGAGGTTGCTGAGACCACTAGCGGGATACTCATTGAGGGACCACAAGAAAAAAAAAAGAAGACATTAGATCAGAACTTCAAGTTTGCAATATACACCAAATATTAGATTCACTTAGATCCCAATGATACGACCATCTTCATAGAATGGATAGTTCACGCCTCCTTCTTCAAAGTTTTGGATACAGACCGCAAAGCATAAAAAATGTAGGACTTACACGACTGCGATGGAATGATCAAATGAAACTCCTGGAGACGGAAAAGGCCTAAAAGCCTAATACATGCTGTATATGATGATGACCGTCTGGGGAGCCACCGCTCGTGAGGTGGCGGCGATCTTCCCCCGCTGGTGGCGAGATCCGGCGCCGACCTACCATCGGCTACCTGGGTTACCCCCTAACCAGGACTCTCCCATCAGCGGGGCACCGCCCCAGCCGGGACTAGCTCTAAGCTCCCGACCGGTCTCCCGGAATATGTGGTAGTGTAGTGCATGTTAGTGTAAGTGTATGTGTGTAAGGGGAGAGGATAGGACAAGGAAGGGGAAGGAAAGATCGTGCGCGGTCCGTGGCCCGTTTGGTAGGGTACTGCTCCGTCATTCGCCTGGTGCTGATCGACGAAACCATGGAAAACTAAAGATCAGAGCAGCCGGCCTCTAGAATTCTCCTCCAGAGAGCGACGGAATTCGACCTAGCTGACAAGCTAGTGTCGAAAATCTTGCCACTGTCGGAACTCGAATCTAGGACCTCACGGTCAGAGGCACTGCAATGGCATCAGTTGATGCACTGAGCCACATTTCCAGGTTCGCAAAACAAATATTAAAATGTTACCTAAGTATTACAATTGGTACGAGAATGCCTGTGCTAATTTGTTGCGTCAGAACGTTCCAACAGTTTCATACAGCAGCGTTTGTACGGAGCAAACAGCGCGCGTCGTTTTGTCGTATCGTATTTCTGGGCAAGTAATGAATGCGAGTCGTGGGTACCGGGCAAAGGGCTTGGAGGGCGTGGGCGCGGGCGAGGCTCCCACGCTGACGGGGCGATGCGGGCAGGCGATTGGCCACGCTCAAGCAGCCCAAGGGCCCTCCGCCCTTCAATTGGCAAGCGCGGGGGACGCGAGAGCCAGGCCGCTCCCACGGTGCAGCCCAGGGCTTCGGAAGCTGGAGATTCCACGAACCCCAGCACCCCGGACCTTTCTTTTTTTTTTAACTTCGATTCCGATGGAGGGAGAGCCGCTGAACCCGTTACAATTAAACCATTGTTACTATGAAAATTTCTAATTTTATTAATTATTTATTAATTTTTAATAATAATAATTTTAATTTAATGGTGATATGAGCGAAGCAAAATTTGAGTGGTCAGACGGAAGAGCAGGCCTCATGGCCTGAGTCTCCCACGTAAAATAAGGCACATTCAATTCAATTAATTTAACTCTCGAACTCCCGAACCCTTTATTAATTTAATTTCCGAACTTAATTTGTTGAATAGCACCCTAATAAGATTTCACAATGTGATATCTCAAGCCACACTCTGCTTCACAAGTGAAACGTGGACACTGAGGAAAAATGACAAAAAATTAGAGGCTTCACAAATGAATTTCTTAAGAGCTCTACTTGGTCTAACTTTGAGGAACAGAGTTTGCAAACGAAGACATATGGTCAAGGTTAAATATTGAAAGTGTAGCAAGTGACATTAAAAAATACCAACAGAAACGGTTCCAGCATGTAAACAGGATGGAGCCAAATTCACTACCAAAGTTAACTAGGTTATATGTCATATAAATGTCATTGGAGATACTTCATAAGTGAAACGTAGACACTGAGGAAAAATTACAAAAGAATATTAGAGGCTTCCCAAATGAATTTCTTAAGAGCTCTACTGGGTCTAACTTTGAGGGACAAGAGTTCGAAACGAAGACATAAGGTCGACGTTAAATATTGACAGTGTATTAAATGGCATTAAAAAATACCAACAGAAATGGTTCCAGCAAGTAAACAGGATGACAAATAAACTACCAAAGTTAGCATCCAATACGTCTGTAGTAGACCAAAAATAAGGTGGTGAGAACAGTTCTGAGTCTCGGAACGGGCCATTGGCTCCACACCCTTAACAAGGCAGAAGAAGAAAAGGAAGAAGATTTATTAATTTCAATTGGAGCTAGTAATTTTAATTACATTTTAAGTAAAAGTTAAAAACTGTAACAAATATTAAATATAACATTTAATATTAAATATTATTATTAAATATAACATTAAACAAACATTAAATATAAACAATATCATTAAGTGCATTAGAAAAAATTATACAGAGTGATCAGTTTCAGAACATTGGACACACTTCACAATTCCTTCTGAATGTCTATTACAAACGTACTTATTATATTACAAAAAACAAAACAGCTTCGGTTCGCTCAGATGATTGTATTTTTATTTATTTATTTATTTATTTATTTATTTATTTATTTATTTATTTATTTATTTATTTATTTATTTATTTATTTATTTATTTATTTATTTATTTTGTTTTTATTTATTTATTTATTTATTTATTTATTTATTTATTTATTTATTTATTTATTTATTTATTTATTTATTTATTTATTTATTTATTTATTTATTTTGTTTTGTTTTGATTCGGAGGTGCAAATATAGCACTTGCCTTTGGCAGGAGGAGGCTGATCTTGATGGACTTATATTCTTGATATTCCTGCCTAGAAAACTACCCATAGCATGAGTAATCCTATGTGATAGGTCATTAACCACCTGTCATAACACTTCATAATAGTAAGTATTTAGTGCCCGTCTAGGAACAAAACGGGTTGGTGAACCCAAAGCAAAGTTTTAATTTTTCTACGTTGCTATGAAATAATTTTCAATTAACAGTGAAAACAGCGAAATGTCATACGATGCCCTGTTGACAATAACTCAAAACGAATTAACTCTTCGAAAATAATTTGAAAGAATAATGAGCAAAATCAATACATGTAGGTTCAACGACCCCCTCCTCCGAGTTCTAGAGTTGATATACTTAGGTGCAGGGGCATCACTGGAAAGTTCTATTATAAATAGAACTCTCTTGCTGTGCGCGAGTAGAGATGGCTCCTCAGGACTTATCGGGTGACGCTGGTCGGTGAAATTCCCAGTCTACCTGTCGGCTAGCGGTGTTTTCCACAGCAGGTATCTCCCGCCAACGGGGCAACCTCCCATAGCAGGGACAAGCTCTAAGCTCCCGACCGGTCTCCCGGCATGTATGATAATGTAGTGCATGTATGTAGGTAATGTAGTGTGTGTGTGTGTGTGTGTGTGTGTGTGTGTGTGAGAGAGAGAGAGAGAGAGAGAGAGAGAGAGAGAGAGAGAGAGAGAGAGAAAGGGATGATTCTAGAACAAGGAAAAGGAAGGAATGTTAGCACGCAGTCCGTTCACTGTTTGTTAGGGTACTGCTCCAGCATTCGCCTGGTGTTGATCGAAGAAACCTCGAAAAACTACCGATCAGAGCAGTCGGCCGCGATAATTCTCCTCCAGACAGCGGCTGAACTCGACCTAGCTACCTAGCTAGTGTTGAAGATCCTGCCACCGTCGGGACTCGAAGCCCAGGACCTCGCGGTCAGAAGCATTAGTGACGTTCGTCGATGCACTATGTCTCCCAAGTCAGTGATACGCACGAGTTTCAGAGCAACCAAAGCACTCTTACAGCTAAGGCCATTAGTCCCGTAAGTGTAGTGCATGCTTTTTTCGGGGGAGGGATGGCGGTAATATTTCCCGCAGGATGGCGAGATCCGGCAGCGACCGACCGTCGGTTAGTGGGGGTTCCCGCAACCAGGTATCTCCCACCAGCGGGGCACCGCCCCAACTGGGACAAGCTCTAAGCTCCCGACCGGTCTCCCGGCATGTGTGGTAGTGTAGTGATGCAAGTGCAAGAGTCCGTAAGGGTGAGGATAGGACAAGGAAAAGGAAAGAAAGATAGCGCGGCCCACGAGCTCCGGGCTACCGTCGATAGAGATACCGTCGGCTAGCGGGGTTGCCCACAACCAGGTATCTCCCACCAGCGGGGCACCACCCCAACCGGGACAAGCTCTAAGCCCCCGACCGGCCTCCCGGCACGTGCAGTCGTGTAGTGCATGTTTTCTCGTCTCGACCTTCCTCCGTCGAATGGCGAGATCCAATGCGGACCGCAATCAGCTAGCAAGGGTTTCCCCAACCAGGTATCTCCCACCAGCGACGCACCACCCCAACTGGGACAAGCTCTAAGCCCCCGACCGGCCTCCCGGCACGTGCGGTCGTGTAGTGCATGTTTTCTCGTCTCGACCTTCCTCCGTCGAATGGCGAGATCCGATGCGGACCGACCGTGAGCGAGCAGGAATTTCCCTAACCAGGTATCTCCCACCAGCGGGGCACCACCCCAAGTGGGACAAGCTCTATGCCCCCGACCGGCCTCCCGGCATGTGTGGTAGCATAGACTAAAGAGGTGTTCGTGTTATTCGTGTTCAGCGACCCCAAAAAATATAGAAACCAAATATAAAAACTACACCAAAATTTTCTCCTATTTTCTACCATTTGACTGGACTGGACTGACGGAAATGCTGGTCTTCGTTCCTCAGGAAGACTCCGCAGTCGCCTGGAAGCTCGGTGGCTGGAGAGAGGGGGGCAGGTCGGCCGACCCACCCGAGAGCCTCTCATTGGCATGGATACAATTTCGTGTCCCTCTGCACCGCGCGATATTTCCTAGAAACCCCCCAACAACAGCCAGTCCTGTTCTTCCCTTCATATTTCGCGACGTTGGTGCTATCTATCGGCGGACGGGAAACTATTCAAAGGACGTAGCTGGAAACAAGCCTCATTAGCCCTCTATGTACATCTTTACTCTATGCCCGCAGGTAGAAGTTAAAAGCCCCGGTACGTATGTGGACGGCACCCCATGTTGAAGGGTTAAAGCAAGAGATTCTGGTGGTTTCCGATTATTTTGAGGTCTAAATACCAACTAAAATAATTCTTATTCCTTGTGAACGGTCAGAACTTTGTCATGAGTTTAGTAATTTTTTTCGCGTGGTGTTTGCAAGGAAAATATGGGAGAAAAACTACAAATATTGTTATAAATGTTACAAGTATGGTAGTTCAAATAACACCTGGCAGTGCTTGTTTTATTGTTATTTACATGTCAGTAGCAAATTAACTGTTTATTTAGACGAAAAGGTACATACACTTTGTTTCTATTATTAACAAAGATGTATAAAAAGAAAGGCATTTCCAAACCTTATGTTTTAGAGAGCATTGGCCTACTTTTTGTTTTGGGTCCCGATGAGTTGGGATTCCTTGGGCCTGCGGATTTTCCCCGGCCGCTCGAGAGAAACAATGTCCAGCTTTCCCAGGTATTTTGTCTAATCCTCGCTTGCAATATTTCAAACAATAACGGTTCAATTTCCTGAAATTGTTACGACAACTGGAACTGCTGAATAGCAGTTTCACGAGCTGTTCCCGCGTGGCTGTGAGTGGACGTGTACCTTGTGGGGAAACATTTGATGTGATTAAGGTATTTTAGAAGAACAATGTATAAGAAACAGGGGAAACCTTCACAATTTAGATTATGAACTAATAGTTTATAAGTAGGGAACGGAATTTATTGTAATAAAAAAAGCAAAATATGTACATACATATGTAGTTATTTTTCAAAAATATGTAAGAAAAAATAGGAAATATGTGAAATAAAAATTTGTTATAATGTTTAAAATTCCATTCTTCAAGCGTTTTCCGAGCACAGTCCGTTGCCGATCAAATATTACAATGGATTCAGGGAGGCTGAAAGAAGGTTTTACATCTACAGATGCAATTATTCGCTAGTTTCATCCGAAATATATACTTTCGTAGAAAGAGGGGGGTAAAGGGAGCATACGCCCCCCCCCCCACTCACACACCCACCAACTCCAGAAACGGGAAAAGGCAATGGGTGGTGTGAATAAAAGGAAGTAAATGCTTATACTAGGAGTTTTACAGTAAATACTTACGCTTCGTCGAATAAAGTTTAAGTATTAGCTTTTACTTGTAGTAAATACTACTTACTTATAGTAAATTCTTAAACTTGTAGTAAGAACTAGTATTTTCCAGCGTTAACTTAAAATGGTGTGAATAAAACTCTGCTTTTGCTTCATTTCACTAGTAAATACTGCGAAATTCTTAAGCATGGTGATGATCGCACTTAAGTAAATTTCTTCTGTGAGTTACGCGAGTGTGGATGTGTTTGAAACACCACAACACGTATATTCATGCTTGAATGTACGTATGAGGATATAATCATGTGATAATAATCATGGCGGCGTTCTTGAATTTACGAGCACCGAAAAACTATCGCCCTCGCGTTATTACATCTGAAATTGATTACCGGGAATTATTTAGATTTGATAAGGAAAATGTGGAGTGGCTAGCAAATCACTTCCTTGGCGAATCTACGGAGACAAGAGGAGGTGCTCTCACAAACGTGCAAAGATTGGAAATTTTTCTGCGTTTCGTAAGTGATCCAGGTTTTCAAATTGGAATAGGAAAAGACATTGGTGTTCATCGTTCCACAGTATCAAAGACTATTCAAAATGTTAACCAAAAAATAATAGACAAGTCCTATATTTGAATAAAATTTCCAAACGGCAGTGATGTTAATTTTGCGCAGGCAGAATGGGCTCAACGTTTCAATTTCCCCAGCGCAATTGGCGCCATAGACTGTACTCACGTACGAATTATGAAACCGTCTACACATGGAGATGAATACCTCAACCGCAAAGGATTTATGTCCATTAATGTTCAGGCCACTTGCAATTCTAAGGAAGAGTTTACCAGTGTAGATGCCCAGTGGCCAGGTTCTGTTCATGATAACAGAATTCTGAAACGAAGCAAGCTGTATGACGTAATGAATCGCCAACGAAGTGATGCTGTGCTGCTAGGAGACAGCGGATATGGCATTACGTCTTGGCTATTAACACCATTCAGAGATCCACGAACGCCACAAGAACGTGCTTATAATTCTCTTTTTAAAAAGGAAAGAGTGATTATAGAAAGATGCTTTGGACAACTGAAAAGAAGATTTCCCATATTGCAAAGCGCAATTCGTGTCAAATTATCGATGGTGCCATCAGTAATAGTAAGTTGCATTGTACTCCACAATGTTACCAAGTATCTCAAGGATCCGGAACATCTACCAGAAAATGAAGTTACAGATGATAATGATGATGATGAACTCTGAAAATTCAGATGACCCAGATAAACATTTGATACGGCATCGCGGACAAAGGAGGAGAGAAGAAATAAAACAAGTCATCTTCAATCAAAATCGATAGTTTTTATTCCATGAATATGCCAAAATTTTATGCACGTTCTTTGCTGTGTATAACAGCATTTGTGCCCACGTAACGGGCACACTGTACCGGCCAACATTGTTGTGGCCCACTGTGGCCACTGTAGTGTCGCGCCGTGAGCACGACCAGTGGGGAAATGAGAAGTTCGGGAAGACGCCACCAGGCGCAGGACAAGCGGCGGCGTCTGTCTGTGGTCACCGGGCCGTGTCGGCCAAACGATCGCAGGAGCCTTTCCCCTCCTTGCCCCGCCATGGAGGTGGGGAGTAGAAGACTCGCCCTGATGCCTCAGGGGGCATATTTAAAGGGCCTCGCCCGGGGCGGTAGGCAGTTGGAACAGTTCGAGAATGACGAGTAAGTGCCTAGAAGTAGTGGTGATTGCGATCAAGTGCTTGTGTCTACGGTGAGTTTTTCTTCTGGCGGACTGGAACCTGGATTGTATAACGGCTTTGATTTGGATTGTGGTTTTCAGGAAATAAAATTGGTGAAAGAACTGTTGTTGTTTCAATCTTGTACATAACAGTTCTAATTGGCGACGAGGGTAAAGCAAGCGATGGAAGAAGTGCTGAAACACATTTTGGAATTGCAGCAGCAACAGCAGCTGCAACAACAGCAGTTACAGCAGCAACATTAAGCAGCTGCAATCATGTCTAGGCAAGGCAAATTATTATGCTAAGTTCATTCAAGGTTTTTCTGAGGTAGCTCAACGCTCGACGTAGGAAGGGAGCCAGTTTTTTGTGGTCGCCAGCTTGCAACACAGCGTTTGAAAAGATTAGAAAGGCGCTCGTGGAGGCAGTAAAACTAAGGCATTTCGACCCTGACAGAACACTCATCCTGGCAACGGACGCGTCTGACTACGGGATTGGAGCGGTGTCGCAGAAAGACGAATTAGGGCAGGAACACCCTATCGCGTTTGCGTCCAAAACGCTCAATATCCATCAGCGTAGGTACGCTCAAATTGAGAAAGAGGCACTATCGATAATATTTGGTGTGCGTAAATTTAATGAATATTTGTATGGGGACAAGTTCCTGATCGTTACCGATCATAAGCCCCTAGTGGAGTTGTTCCATCCGGCGAGGAGGATCCCAGATAATACACTGCGGAAGATGCAGAGATGTGCTTTGTTCCTGTCAGATTATAATTACCGTATTATGTTTAGATCCACAGCTCAACATGGCAATGCAGATGCCCTGTCCAGGCTGCCGGTGGGACCAGATAATAAGTTCGACGAACAAGAGCTGGAATGTCTGCAGCTGGACCAGCTCCAAGAGGAAGCAGTTCTTCAGTTTCCCCTGGACCAGCGGGTGATAGCCGCGCAGACCGACCGGGACACTCAACTGGCAAGCATTAGGGCTTTCATCAGGTCAGGTAAAAGGAATCCCACAGATAATTTGGAGTCCAACCCACTCTGGAAGTTCAGAGAGAGGTTGAAAGTTAGAGCAGGAGTGCTGCTGTTAGAAGCCGGGGACCAGGTGAGGGTGGTCATCCCGACAAGCTTGAGATAGAGGGTCCTAAGCATTTTGCACAAGGGACACTGGGGAATTGTCCTCACCAAACAGCTAGCCAGGAAATACTGTTACTGGCCTATTATTGATAAAGATATAGAAACCAGGGTCAGGTCGTGTGAACCGTGCCAGACGTTCCAGAAAAGTCCAGGAAGCAGTTTTAAGGAATGGCCGGAGCCTCAGGAGGTTTGGCAGAGAGTCCACATCGATTTCGTGGGCCCCTTTCAAGGAAGTATGTGGCTAATCTTAGTAGATGCGTCATCAGGGTTTCCTTACGTAATTCGCATGACTAGCACCACGGCGGATTGCACAGTTCGAGCGCTTCAGTCGGTATTTTCCATAGAGGGTTTACCGGCAACAATAGTCTCAGACAACGGACCCCAGTTCACGGGGGAGTTGTTCCAGAAATTCTGTCAAACCAACGGGATTAAGCACATTCTGGCCCCTCCTTTTCATCCGCGTTCCAATGGGGAGGCAGAGCGCTTTGTGCAGACTTTCAAAAGTGCGATGAACAAGGCGAAATTTGAAGGCAGGGATCAGCAGGAAGCAGTGCTGGAGCTCTTATCATCATACAGAGCTCTTCCGGGAAGAGAAGGAACTAGTCCGGCGCAGAGGCTTCATGGTAGACAACCTCGAACGTTGCTGTCTCTATTTCTCCCGAGGGAAAAGACGTACAGAACCGAGCAACCGAGGTTCGAAGAGGGCGCTAGGGTGATGCTTAAGACACATAAGGATTCACCCCGTTGGATCCCCGGGACGGTAGTGAAAGTGGAAGGAGCAAGGTGCTATACGGTCAGGACTAGAGACAGGTTAGAAGACATCAGGAGCAGTTACGGTCCCGACATTTCCCGGTGAAGGACCTGAACGGCTCGGAGGATTTAGGCACAGAAGCTGTCTCTCCGAGCAACACAACTGATACTCCTTTCTTGCAGGGGAGCAGGCGGTTTTCTGAGCACCAGCAGGAACACCGCCACCAACCAGGACACCATGGGTGGTTCGAGCGAAAGCAGCCACAACAGGAGTCGCCCCCAACGGGCCTAACGGGGCAGTGCCCGGATGGCGCTCAGCCGGAGCAGACGTCACAGGACACCCCACCCGAGCAGCCGCAACACGACGCCCAGTTCGAGCGGGCGCCACAGGACACCCAACTCGAGCAACCGCAACACGACGCCCAGTTCGAGCGGGCGCCACAGGACACCCAACTCGAGCAGCCACAATACGACGCACAGTTCGAGCGGGCGCACCCGGACCTGCTGGAAGAGCAGGAACCGGCAGAGTGCCTCAACCCATGGACTACGAGGTAGACCGTCGAGGAGCGCCCGGCAACGGTCAACAGGAGCTATCAGCACCTGAGGAGGAAACTGGGGACAGCCGGAGCGTCGCGCCACAGCGGGAACCGAGGGAACGGGGCAGAAGGGGTCGTCGCCCCAGGCCTTGTCTCGGTACAGTCCGTACCGTAGCGCCTCGGTTCAACGACCACGTCAGGAGCTGGAGAATGGGGATCACCAGCAACAGGAACCGCACCCAGGGGAGCGCATGGAGCCACCGAAGCTGGACGAGCCGAAACGTTGCAGCAAGAGGCTGCGCAAGAGATACCAGCCATATCAGGCAAAATAAGAAGGGAGGGTGCTGTGTATAACAGCATTTGTGCCCACGTAACGGGCACACTGTACGGGCACACTGTACCGGCCAACATTGTTGTGGCCCACTGTGGCCGCTGTAGTGTCGCGCCGTGAGCACGACCAGTAGGGAAATGAGAAGTTCGGGAAGACGCCACCAGGCGCAGGACAAGCGGCAGCGTCTGTCTGTGGTCACCGGGCCGTGTCGGCCAAACGATCGCAGGAGCCTTTCCCCTCCTTGCCCCGCCATGGAGGTGGGGAGTAGAAGACTCGCCCTGATGCCTGAGGGGGCATATTTAAAGGGCCTCGCCCGGGGCGGTAGGCAGTTGGAACAGTTCGTGAGTGACGAGTAAGTGCCTAGGAGTAGTGGTGATTGCGATCAAGTGCTTGTGTTTACGGTGAGTTTTTCTTCTGGCGGACTGGAACCTGGATTGTATAACGGCTTTGATTTGGATTGTGGTTTTCAGGAAATAAAATTGGTGAAAGAACTGTTGTTGTTTCAATCTTGTACATAACATTCTTATCTCTGAATTTGCATTCGAGTTAATTTTAACTGTTCCAAAAGAACAAGTCTCTGTAAATTACTATTGCTTAAATTGTTTCATCAGTTTCTTGAAGTAACCTCTGTTTCTTTTGTGGCGGGGGTGGTGGTGTAGAAGATCGCCCAGGGATCGAATTACTTATGTTCGGCTGCTCGTGTGAAATTTCAGAAGCAGCATCTGCCAGTCCTACGGAGATGCATCCTATAAATAATTACATTCATGAATGTAGTGAATGCAAAATTAAGTTTAAATAAATATTGTAAATGATTCTCGTTCAAATAGTTTTAACATACCTGGTACTTTATCAAAAACGGGATTCTGTTCCCCAGCAATTAATCGATACAATTTATTTTCCCACGTCCTTAAATTATTTTTTTTATTCCCAGTCGCCTTCATGTCAGTTCTCTTTTTTACCTCAGTCTTCATGTTATTTATTTTCTTTTTTATTTGTTTCACAGTAACCGGTTTTCCACTTATGCTTCTTTTCCACTTATTCCTGCACAATAGCTGCATATACAGTGTCCTTTGCGGCCTTCACACTTGGGAGCTGTGATTTATTACATACTATACTGTACTTCTCTAACAAATTCACAAAACGTATTTGAGAAACATTCTCATTTTCCACGGCTTCGTCCGACGAACTCATTTTTAACCAAGAAACAGTAGCACGGGTAAATCACACAACTCAACACCACAATACAAATCTAACCTCACAACACGCAGCGTACGAGATCAGTACATAGAGGGCGCTCGGCTTGTTACCCAGCATTCCCTATCAAGTAGTAACTTATTTTCCCAGCATTGCCTACCTAGTAAAAGTATAAGGTTATTCACACCAAATTAAGCAAATGCTTTTACTAGATACTTTGACTAGAAGTAAATGCTTTAACTAGTTACTTTAACTAGTAGTAAATACTTCGTTTTTATTCACACTGCCCAATGATCTGGATTTTTTATCGTTACGCATGGGGTCTATGAAATACGAGTAAGCACGTGGCTGAAGTTCCTTCTGCTTCACATACATCCACTCATCCTTGATCCCGACTACGCGGCTTGCAAGAAGCAGATGGGGGCGGGGGAAGGTAAGTTTGACAATTAATAGCGATGGTCCGGCATTAATACAAGCGCATTACGTGTTTTCTTAAGTATTTCAGTAGCAAAGTTAGTTTTCAAGTAACATATATTTCGAACATAGTATGTGAAATGTTCATTTTCGACCTATAAATGTATTAAAATGTAACGAACTATGTAGCAATAGATAAAATATGTAAAATATGTAATTATACCAAAATATGTAAAAATATGTAAAATAAAAATGGTTCCAATTCGTTCAGAATGTCGTGTTAAGTCTAAAAAATATTAGTGAATGTTGGTATCTCGTCCCTGAAAAATATGTATTTACATGAAAATCCGTTCCCTATTTATAAGTATTAAATATAGAGTATATAAAAAGGAAAAATTGTAACAGCTACTAATTGTGTATGGGAACGGATTTCAAATAGCATTGGGGGGAAAATTAAGCCAACGACATTGCATTCGTACATGACGAATAATAGGTTCGATATAAAACCCAATTGATTGGTCCATCACCGTCTCACGAAGAATCTGCAGAAAGTTCAGAGAGCTCTTGTAATACAAGTAGCAATGAAGAATATTTTACACTAACAATACCAGAAGATATTTTAAAAAATTTGCTCACTGAAAAATGGTACATCCGTACAAGTCAGGGTAAAAAAAACAGAAAGTTGGAGAACTGTCCTAAAGAATGGACAGAATACATCGCAAAAAAAATTTTATGAAGATCCGGAAATAAGTTTGTTTACCTTTTAATTCTCGTACGTTTGTTTATCTTTCTTCGTAAGCAAAACCACAGATGCTACTTATCGTCCGCTTTTAAACTAATGGGCATAGTTTATATATTGCACTCAGGTACCATGGCAACGAATGTCTTTTTGCTAATAAAGTGTTATTTTAATGAAATTTGCTGAATTGCAAATTAGTTACAATCTGGTGTGTCAGTATATATATGAATGAATTTTTTACGTTTCAGGAGGAAACGTGTCTTTTCTTTGCGTAGGGATCTTCCAAGACTTAAATTTCTGGGGTTCGAAACTGAGTATTTTGAACTACCGGTACGCGGGAAATTTTTTTATTACACATTACATTTTGCAACGCTTAATGTCAAATTTTGGCGTACAGTATAAATTGTTGCGGTTGTTGGTTTAGGAGGAAACGTGTCTTTCCTTGCGCAGGGAGATTTCAAGACTTCAATTTCTGGGGTTCGAACCTCAGTATTTTAAACTAACCGGTCCGCGGCAAATTAATTAATCACAGATTACTGTTTCCAACAGGTAAGGGCAAATTTTTTCATAGAGTATGAATTGTTACGGCTATTGGTTCAGGAAGAAACGTTTCTTTCCCTTGCGCAGGGAGCTTCCAGGACTTTAATTTCGGGGATTCGAACCTGGCTGTTTTAATCTAACCGGTCTGCGACAAATTTTTTTATTCCAGATTACAATTAACAACGTTTAGGAGAAAATTTTGGCATCGAGTATGAATTGTTATGGCTATTAGTTTGGGAGGTATCGTGCCTTTTCCTCGCGGAGGGGCTTCCAAGAGTTTAAATCCTGGGGTTCGAACGTGGTTATTTAAAACTAACCGGTCCGCGGTAAATTTTTTTATTGCAGATTACAATTAGCAGCGCTTAGGAGCAAATTTTGGCATAGAGTATGAATTGTTAAGGGTAATAGTTTGGGAGGTATCGTGCCTTTTCCTCACGGAGGGGGCTTCCAAGAGTTTGAATTCTGGGGTTCGAACCTGGGTATTTTAAACTAACCGGTCCGCGGCAAATTTTTTGATTGCAGATTACAATCAGCAACATTTAGAAGCAAATTTTGGAATAGAGTATGAATTGTTACGGCTTTTAGTTTGGGAGGTATCGTGCCTTTTCCTCGCGGAGGGGCTTCCAAGAGTTTACATTCTGGGGTTCGAACCTGAGTATTTTGAACTAACCGGTCCGCGGCAAATTTTTTTATTGCAAATTACCATTAGCAACGTTTAGGAGCAAATTTTGGCATAGAGTATGAATTGTTACGGCTATTAGTTTGGGAGGTATCGTGCCTTTTCTTCGCGGAGGGAGCTTCCGAGAGTTTAAATTCTGGGGTTCGAACCTGGGTATTGTAAACTAACCGGTTCGCGGCAATTTTTTTTATTACGGATTACAGTTTGCAACGGTTATAGGCAAATTTTGGCGTAGAGTATGAATCGTTAAGGCTATTGGTCTTGGACGAAACGTGTCTTGTACTTCTTGAGGGCGCTCGCGATAGGAACGTAGGTGTTATTTTTGGTTTTTTGTAAATATCTTTTGAAAAAATGGAGATATCAGTATGATTTCTTCACTAATCGTTTATACATAAAAAGCGGCAAATTTGGAGTACTGTCTGGTGTGTATGCTTACATTATTAGCGGATTTAGATGTGTGGTCCTGCTAACTTCCAATGGAAGTTAGCAGGACCATCGATTTTTTTGAGAAAATGATCCGCGGCAAATATTTTGTTTTCACATCTTAAGAACGGCAAAAAAAGCGGCAAATTATGAGCTATACTGTTTTGTGATTGGGTGAAATGGTCCTGCTAACTTCCAGGACGTTCCACCTCTGCTTCCCATCCGGCACGCGTTCCGACCCGCTCTCTGCTTCTTCCTCTGTCCCCCTCGCGTCCTTCTACGATGATTCTTTTGCTTTGTGATCACCTGCGTCACCTTTTTACCTGACGCATTCATTTCATACACTCCGGAACTGCCAAAGACGAACACAGAAAAATACATTTCCTTGTGCGTATGCTACACTTTTGATGGCTTTTGACATCTGTAGCAGCCCCGCCCCCCAACCATGAACTGCCGATGGCCTCCCGCCCCGGGTTTGAATGTAATGCAATCACTAGTTCGGTGTCGGTGTCATTTGAACGTAATAGCTTCACAAGTAGACTGTCGCATGACCAAAGCCCCAACACGATACGTCCAGACACTTTCCTGCTCAGCGAGCCCGGTGTGTCGATCGGCTCCCTTACGCCATAGAAAAAACACTCACCCTCTAGATTGTGTTGCATGGGGTACGTCTATAGCTGTGTCGTAAGGAGAGGTAATCCGGATGAGAAGACTATTTCGCACACTACATGCCTCACATTAGCCTTTGCATTCCTTCTATTTAAGTATTCGTACTAATACTGTGTATAATGTGATCGGCTCAGTACATTCGTTACAGTTCACGTAGCTCAGAGCCAACGTTGTTGCAATCCCTGCAGCAACTCTGATCGGAAGGTCCCAAGATTCGTGTTCCGACGTCGGTGGATTTCCAACTAGCTAGACCTCTAGATCGATTTCAGCCGTTATCTGTAAAAGATTTTTAGAGTCTGGCTGCTCAGATAAGCAGTTTTCCATGTTTTTTTTTCGATCAATACCAGGCGAATGCTGAAGAAGTAGCTTAACAAATAGGCCATGAATCGCGCGCGATCTTTCCTTCGTCTTCCATGTCTCTCCTACTTACACACACACTTACATGCACCACACTACCACACATGTCGGGAGACCAGTCGGAGGCCTTCAGTTTGTTGTTTGGCTGTGGCGATGCCCAGCTGGGGGAGATATATACGGGAGCAAATACCCTGCAAGCCGACGTAAAGGTCGAACTCGGGACTCACCATCCACCGGAGGTGAAATCACCACCTCCGCAATAGAACATTCACTACTCCAAGGGAGTAATGACCAACGATTATTCAGGTGATATTCATGGTGGTATGAAAAGTCAATCGTACCACAACCGCACAGTACAAACATGGAAGCCCTTCGCGTCACACGAATCCGGAGCCATCGGCTTGGTTTACTCGGACACAGCTCCAACCCGCGCCTCTCCGAGGCCAGCACGTTACCAAGAGCAGAATAATTCCATTAAAAAATGGGCAAAAATGTCAATACTTTAATGATACACAACCAGCCAACGTACCGGGAGCGGTAGCTCAGTGCATCAACTGATGTCACTTCAGTGCCTCTGACCGAGAGGTCCTCTGACGCCGGCAGGATTTTCGATACTAGCTTTTCTGCTAGGTCGAATTCAGTCGCTGTCTGGAGGAGAATTCTAGCGGCCGGCTGCCCTCATCGGTAGTTTTCCGTGGTTTGTCTGATCAACACCAGGCGAATGCCGGAGCAGCATCCTACCAAACAGACCACGGACCGCGCGCGATCTTTCCTTCCTCTTCCTTGTCCTATCCTCTCCCCTAATACACACACTTACACTAACATGCACTACATTACCACATATTCAGGGAGACCGGTCAGGAGCTTAGAGCTTGACCCGGCTGGGGCGGTGCCCCGCTGGTGGGAGAGTCCTCGTTTGGGGGAAACCCCACTAGCCGACGGTAGGTCGGCGCCGTATCTCGCTATCCAGCGGGTGAAGATCACCACCATCTCCCCGGGGGAACATGCACTACAATTACGGGACTAGCGATCAAAGCATTTGACGCGCCCGGAAACACGAAAAAATCAATCAATCAATCAACCAGCCAACGTCTTCACGCGTAGTTTTACTTCACACTTGCAGTGAACGTGGGGCACTCCCCACTAGACAGGGGAAAAAGACCGCCGCGTCCCAAAGCAAGAAAAGACTTGGGGCGCAGACTGCCGGGCGATTCGCCGCGCCGGTGCAATAAGCTTATCTGCCCCACATGGGGCGCCATATATTCGCGGCGACAGCTGGATTTGGCGGGATAGAATGCTGATTAACGACCGCGGGGACCACTGATAGGTGTTAATAGCGCGCGCGTCCGGGAGACGCGTTTTATTCCAGTCGCGTCGATCGCGAGCGCGCGTGGCCCAGGATTGAAGTGCGCCGAGAATTATGTTGCCTGCGCTAGGATTATTAGGCTTATTAAAAGTATTAACATGTCGCTATATAATTATAATTATCATCTTTCATTCAAATTAGATGATATCAGAATGCTCAAAAAAGAATGCTTTATCAGAAGCAGTAGTGTTAACATAGGTAATAGGATTATCATATGTGAAAAGATTATCCGTGACTAGAATTATTCGTGACACTAGGAATATTCGAGACAGCTAGGATAATCCAAAACACTAGGATTGTAGTGTATTCTTATAATAGTTCGAGATAATTCTCCATAATAGAATTAGGCAAAACACTTGGATTTGTCGAGAGAGTATTGTTCAAATCGTCGAACTCTCGAAATATTGGAATTATTCAAATTTTTAGATTTCTCAAGATTGTTTTCTCTATCTCTGGTTATCACGGTTTATTTACGTTAAAATTATTAAAATAGTATTATGATTATAAGTATCTGTCATTTAGATTAATTAATGTCAGAATATTTATTTTATTTATGTAGTCAAAACCAGTCAAAAACTGTATGTGACGTATGGAGGGAGAAAGACATATATTCTAAGGGATAGGATTAACCATGTTAGAAGGATTTTACGAAACCATATTTACATGAGATAGTTCAATGTCTGAAAATAAAAAAAAGTAAAATTGTTCGAGATATACATTTTCGAAACAATAGAATTATTCGAGTAATTTAATATATGAAGCATTGGAATTATTTATCCATTCCGTCCTATTTGGCATATTTGACTAATAATTGTTTTTGTAAATCACAGAGCATTGCGAATTATATTCCCCTCACTAGATTTACATATTGTTATAAATATTAGTGAGGTTATTAAAATTATAGTAATTAGTAGTATATGGTCTAGCCAAAGAGCAGGCCTCATGGCCTAGCCTCACCACGTAAAATAAGGCAACATTGATTGATCCGGTGGAGTGCGCTTACCGTGGGTGTATGCAAACGGCACGAGGGAGCTGCTGGCTGCGGCAGCGGCGGCGGCGGCGGCGGCGCTGTCCTTGGTGGCGGGGGCGGGGCCGCCGGGTTGACGGTCCTGCAGTGCCGCCCCCTTCGATTAATACTTTGTTCTTAACATGATATTTAAGATCGAATATAGAAAATATTCGGTCTTGAATATATAATGTAATAAGAAAGAAATGTCCAACTTCAGAGTTAAAGGTGTTGGAGAGGTTGGAAAAAATAGAACTTTGTAATCGTGAAACTCAAAATTACGGAAGAGCGAACTTAAAAAACAGTAACCCAAAATAATTTAAAGGTCTTATATTTTAAAAAATTGCATTATAAAAAATCTGCAGCTCTAATATAGAAGCTGAACAAATTCAAAAACATTACTTTAGTCATTTTTGCACTTTTAGAATTTTTTAAATAAATGAAATACCAAATTATTAAGTAAAACTTGCTTTTTTTGAGGAAACATTTTTTTTTTAAATTGAAGCTCTTGTGGGGTACGTCTTGTTTACGTACTTTTTAATTGATTCTATTTAACTCAAAATTACACGAAAAAATATATTTTGACGCAAATATACCTTCTATTTTTAAATAATTAATTTTGAAGGATGTCATTCTAAAATCTTCAATAATGTGGTTGTAAGAGGGATCCAAAAAATATTTCACTTTTCAATTTTTTTAATATTGAGGGATGTTAAAGAAAATCCGACAAACGCCATTTTCATTAGTGTAGATTCATGTATTCGAAAACATTGGAACGAGAAAATTTAGAAAATGACATTCGATTTTTTAAAGTTTCCTCGCAAAAAAATTAACTGCCCGTTTCCAATTCATGGTTTCACGATATCACTCCATCGATCGATAGGGGAGTATCAAATCTGGCGGAAATCCTGTTTAGAACGGGGTGGCGGCTCGCGGGTGCATGCGGACCCTCCTGTCATTTATGTGGCCCGCCAAAAGGTGTGGATTTTAATGAATTGTTGTTGTTGTTTTTTTACTTTAGAACAATGCCGTTTAGTATAGAAATTAATTTTATTTTATGACATAAGGAAATGACACTTTTTTATGTCTTTTCGACATTTTTCGTCGATTTCATCTATTAAGTCACATTTTACATTTTTCGTCATTTTTAATGAATTTTTCGCTGATTTCATCCATTTTCATAGCAGTTTAATGGTACTTGCTTAAAATAATATTTACGAGATAAAAAAAATGTTCTCCACAGAATTCCGGAGTTGCCTATTCGATTTGTCCGCTCAGAAATCGTAATGTCATCCGCTCTATTCGTAATCTAAGTTTCCTGTGACGTCTGTCAGTGTCATTGTCAGTCCGACCGATTTAGGGATAACTTAAGACAGAGATTTCCTGTTAAAGAACAGTGCAAACCAAAGGTTTGCAAGCTGAGTTCACTTGAACGAACGATTACATCAGTAACATATCCAACAGTTTGAGTTATTCATCCGAACTGGTTTTAATCATATCTTAATGACATTTCTCTTTGTTTTTAAGACATTTTCAATACATTTTAAGCGCATTTCATTGACCATTTTTGGCGATATTTGAGGTCAACAAACTCCGCCCCCCCCCAGTTATTAGTGAAAAGTGAAAGTCCCGTGCAACTATGTCGGACGAGAACATTGCGCCCCTAGCACCCAAGCCGCGCTCTGGCCAACCCTTCTTTAGTGTAAAAAGAGAAAGTTTGATTAAGGAAATTTTTAGTAAATTCAGAAATTAAAAATCATCCCAATTTGATTCACTGCGTTATGCACGGTACGGCTTGATATCACGTTTGGTTCCGTTCCCCTTCCCTTTTTTCCAAGAAACCAGGCAAAGTGCCGCGATCAACATCACGGGGAAGTTATGTGAGGATCGCCAGAGTAAGAAACATACGATATTAAAGGTTTAAGTTGTGGCTCTCGAGGCCTTGCAAGTTGAACACCCTTGGTTTAGGCGCTAGCGTTGTTCCCAGACGGACGGAGGGTCGGAAAGCACGTTTTTGATGTCGAGAACCCACAAAACAGATTCTAACTACACACTGCATTAGAGAAAGTAATTTACTACATACAGAAGAAATAAAAAAGGTCCCGTTTGTGGTATCAACTCTCACAACTAGCTTTTCTGCCGAAAAAGCAGCATTTTCGCCAGAGTAAATCCAAAGGAACTTGGTTCGAAAAGTGATTCAAGTTTTGTAAGCTATAAGTTTTAGAACTTCTTGTTAGATGTGCTTCCGCTCACACATTAGTATCATTTTGTACCCAAAAGAGTAATTTAAAGACGAAAATATAATCATTATTTTTTTCTAATACTTCACACCTTTATAAAATATACTTCGTTAATTGCAAGACATATATATTTCATTCTGATATTTTTTGGTTCCACACACACTTTACTCTATTAAAGATAACACACAATTAAAGACACAGAGAATAACAATAAAAAGTATTCAATAACGATTTCTTCATAACACGATATCATAGAAAGTAGTTATTTTATATATTCCTGTAGTTATCTTATTCATATATTCTCGAAAAACTATAAAGTTCAAATAATTGAAAATAAACCATAATTGAATACCACAAAGGATTTCAAATATTTTCCCATTGAAATTTTATTTTGTTTAAATGTTACTTTGAAAAATAAAATGGAAAATGATCCAAAAATAATAGGAAAGTTCTATTAGTTGGAAACAAATCACAACTGATGTTACAAATAAGGAGAAAAACCAGAAATGATTTCAGAAGAACCACTTTGTGGTCACACACACCACCCATGTGCGTTGAGACCCTAAATGTTCAGATATTCATAAAAGTTTTTGAAATTTTATATTGTGTAAATGTAACTTTGAAACACATGATCCACGTAACATTATCCAAAAAATTGGAAAGTTCTATTAATTATAAACAAACCACAATTGAAATAACAAATCAAAGGAAGAACCAGATAGTATTTCAGGAGAACCACTTTCTGTTCAGACAACCCTGTTTGTGTTCACTTTTTATGTTTCCTGTATGCTCAGAAATACATAAATGCTTTGAAATCATACATTGTATAAATGTTGTTTTGAAATATAAAATGTAATAAGTTACAACAAAATTAGAAGGTTTTAATACTTGGAAACTAATCACAATTGAAATAACAATTTAGAGGAAGATTCAGATAGGATATCAGGGATAGGGCAACTTTCTATTCAGACATCCTATCCATTAACGCTTTTGAAATAACATCTTCGTTAATTATCATGAAATACAAAACGTAAGATGTTCTTACAAAACTAGGAAATTTTAATAGTTAGAAATAAATCATAATTGAAAAGAAAAATCAGAGCAGTTTCTGAAACGATTTCAGGGGAAAGATCACTATCTGTTCTGTCACCCTACTTGTAAATGTTTTTGAAGTAATATTTTTTATTATTAATTGCAAATATAAAATGTAATTCAAATGAAAATGATTCTCCTTTGGATTTGATCTAAAAAAATGTGGTAATTGTTTGAAAACAAAATTACAGAAAATGTTGGTTTAGGGACGACTGGCTGGGCCTAGCACTTATAAATATCATATATTTTTATTCTTAAAAACAATATTATAGTATTTGCATCCAAAATTATCATCCGTTTAGGAGTTTTGATATGATTAGAAAGCAGGTATTAAAATAATAAGTCACTTTTCAATTCACAATTACACAGAATTCATATAAAGATTAAGAATGTGTGGAAGAAGTTGACAAATGACTTCCTTTTAATATTTCATTTTGTTGGGCATACAAAACATAAAATCCAATGTACATAGGCTCGAACCATGAATCATTAATAGAACGATGAATTATTGACCAATTGTTAAAATTCTATCAATAGTTTGCAGATTGGCTTCTTAGTTTGGTAAAGCCCTAAAGCATGCACACACCACTGTAAATCTTCACCGCAGGAACAATGTTTAACACTATAACCCTTATGATTTGAAATTTGCGCTCTTTCTCAGCGTCTCCTATATTTCCCACAGTGCAACGCTAACGGATAGAATAGTATCGAGTAGCTGTATTAAATGGATTCAAATGAAAATAGTTATTTACTACGAATAACAATAAATAAGTAGTCAATTAGATGAAATTACTGTCATTGCAACAAGATAGATATCGTAAATAATCCATCGTTATTTGGAAGCTCTTATGTTTTCTTACGGGAGTATCGCGATGGCAGCGCTCCTGTCCTCAGCGGCAGATGCTAGCAACATTTTCTCACTTTATTTCAGCGCAGTGGAACGCACGGACATGAGGCCATCTTACCATGAAGTACTTTTTCACAACTGACGGTTGAAAACTGGGGTTTCGTTTTGGTTGTGTGGAGTAATTCCTATTGCACCTGAGAGAGCTTCAAAAGTGTTTGTAGGAGAAAAACTGTAAGTAATGCGTATTATATTATTTGCAAATATGAGTGTAAATAAAAACTCGAAGCAAAATTCACTGCAACCGTTCAAGCGCCCATGTATGCTGCTGTTCAGCAGAGCTGTAGCATAGGACTGAGTCTATAACATATTTTACGTGTTTCGTTTTCTTTAATATTAAAAAATACAATATATTGATGGAAGTAATACACGCACAAGCATTTGATTTCAGTAATGCGCTTACGAGAACACTTGTGTCGTTTATACGAATGCTGATCGCTAGACGTTCGTTAAATTGTTCCGAATGAAATGTTCGATTCTATAGCTTAGTTAGGGCATCTGGATAACGAAAGGCCGATGGAATCAAATATTTGTACTGGGTGACAATCCATTTTCAAGATTAAAATGCGGCGCATTAATTACAACAGCTACACCATCTTGGTACAACATTTCTCGAGATAAACCTCGGCTGATTTAATTGTTACACGGTCATTTTATGTTCTTAACCCTTCATGAAAATTGAATCGGAATAAAATAATGTTCGGCATGAATGAGCTTTAAAATTGCATGCCATAATTATTTCTTACGTGGGGGCAACAATCAAAAGGAGTTTGAGTCAAATTATTAGTAAAACAAATTAAATAATAAAAACGGCTATTCTCCAACATAAAGTCAGTTTGCAGGGAGGTGCTAAAGTATATTCAAAGAATTTGATAAATAAAATTTCTAAATTGAACTGTAAATTAGTATTAAAGAATTAAAATTATTTATTATAATGAACTCTAGCATTACCAAAAAGGGCGGCTCTAATGAACAGCGATGACCTTTAATTTTTTTAGTTTTCAATTTTTTAGATATTGATATTTTTCTTGTTTTATGTAATATATTTTAATGTAATAGATTTTTTTAAAATGGAAATGTAATAAGTTTTATCATTTGTCAAATATTGAGTAAAAGTCGATATTTCTTTCATTTACTGAGCGACAAATCTAATAAGTATGTTGATTTCAATGTATTAATTTATCAAAATCATCAAAAAATATCAAAATTCAAGCGGTCAACCCTTCATTGGTAATACATGGGATCTTTTAAACATTGGTATTGCCAGGGTAAACATAGAAGTTAGATTTATTCCCAATATTAACGGGTTATCTCTAGTCATATATTTATTTACGTAACTTGTATTCTTAAAATACGACGAATGGTTACCATTTTATATATTTTCATGACGCTGTTATATTGCATTTAGGTGGTTACTTACTGATTGGTATGAAGTTTGAAACATTCTACGTCATAGAAATCGGTCTAATCTTAATTTTTTTGTTAAAATTTGTAAAAGGTTACCACATATTGAAATACAAAAATTAGGATCCCACGATTTAAATAAAATGATGAAAATGTGTAGAAGTTTGAATCAGATGGCAACAAGTTGGGCGTAATAGATTTGAATGATTGAACCGGCGTCACTAGCCGAATTCCTAAACTACGCACCGTGAAGTTACGGAGGTTAAGCGAATTCCAGACATCACGGGTTCCTGGTTGGGTACTGTAAAACACTGGGCAGTAACGCCACGCTGCAATGTCCGGTTTATTTTCTATACTCATAAAATGGACAAAACATTTATTTTAAAACAATTCGAGAATTTTATTCCACAGATACAATGGAAAGTGACACAAGTTAAGATTAATAATAATTTGTAATAAGATTAATAATGTATTTACCATTTGGATTGTATAATTATATTGGATTGTATAAACAATATGTAGCAAGTATTGTATCGCAGCTTCTGAGTCAATGACCTCCATTTCGATCTGGCTTTTCGTCCAGTTTCCCTGCTCCAATGAGCTCAGAGCTCAGATGGCCCCTAGTTTTGCTTCTGTACATAAATGTTAACTTCATTATCTGAGTACGACTTCTAGAATTCAGTGGGATGTATAGTTATTCAAATTATTGTTTCCATGTTGTCGGGGCAGAAAGTATTATTCCTTGACGAAGGACATAATGGATAAGAGCCCAAAATTTATTGCTTATTTATCCTTGAAAATAGATTTTATTACATCGGAGCGTTTTTTAATTAATTAATTGAAAATTCAAGTAGTATATGACTTAGTGTAGGGATCAGAGAATTTTGAAAACGTGCACAGAATTCACTTCCCATAGCACGTCATACACAGTTTTCACTGTTTTTTGACATAAAATAAATAAATAAATAGATGCTTGTTGGTTCGGGAGACGTCGCACCCTGGACAGTTTGCCTTGAACGTTTCGGCCGTCATGCTGCGGCCTTCCGGGAGCGAAATGCCACTGGCATGGCGAGGAAGGTCGCGGCGTGAAGAAGCCTACACTCTCATTTGACGCTGAAGTTATTCAATGTTTCGTTTGCCGACCATTGTCATTGGCGGACGTGCCTCTGAAGCGCAAATGGTCTCTTATAGACATTCATATTAAGTACTTCACATTTAGAGAGAACGCATTAAATACAAACATGTTTTAATTTGTTCTGCATCAATTTTTTTTTCTGGAATATGTGGAGAGATTAGCTCTTTGGCGATAAAAATATTTTGAGCGTGGGCCTGTGTAGTCACAGTTGAAAGAGGGTTATTTATTAATATCTAGGCACTCATTTTGTTGGTGAAAAATGCAGAGATCCCAAAACATAAATATTTTTATCGTGTAGCTTGTATTGCCCCTTGCGTATAGGCAGTAAGCGAGATGTTTTATTTTTCGAAGTAATTGACTGTGAATCTAAGGTACACTTCGACATTCTGCTAAATTTTATATTGAGGTAGGTTAAAATACTTATTGGGTATTTTGGGAAAAAAATAAAAATGTTGACAGAATGCCAGAAAAGGGAAAATACGAAGAAAAATAAATAGAAATGAGACATTGGGGACAGAAGCAGTCATTAAACAGCAAGAAAGAAGAGTTTGAGAAATATTTAAAATATTAGGAAAAATAATCAATTACATTAATGAAAGTTCCATTGTTAGTGTAGATAAGAAAATTTCGATAGCTTCGTTACCGGTGACAAATTAGCATCGGACTCGGGCAGTAACAATTAGAACATGTGAAGAGCAGAATCAAGCTAGGTAGATAGATGTAAATTTTGCGTCAGAATTTGTCTCGATCTGATGGAGGTAGGACGTGTGGCCGTGACTGGCACAAGAAATTGTTTGTAAAAATTTTAATTTAGAATATGCCGTGATCCGATATAAATGATTTACACGAATTGTATGAAGTTTAACAGTAGAAAAATGAACGTGATTATAGACGGACCCACGGCGAAATTGTGTCGCGAAGGTACAACTAGAACTAGGACGACAGACGGTGAAAAAACTTGTGCTGACACGAAATTAGTTGGATTTTTAAGTAATAGTGGAATGGACGGCGCTTAATCGACAAATGAAACTTCTCATCGCCAAGAAAGCAGTGTTTTCTCAGCAATAGATATGTTAAGCAATTAAGAATTAAAACTTTGCCGTATTGAACAGTTCAAGGCCAAGAATGTCTTAGTAAATAAGTGAAATTAAGAGAGAGATATTATAAAAAGAATTAAGTATGAAAGTTTCGGTGGCCATCATTCATTAGGTTAAAAGAGTAAATTTAAATAAGAAAGGAGTTTTATTAAAAATTATTAGAAAAGAAAGATACAGAAAAATCATTAGAAAAGAAACACCTAGCTGTTTATAAGGCGACCTTAAATAAATAATTAAAGGATAAAAAATTGATTTAAATAAATGAATAGTAACCGACTGAAGTCGGTGGAATATTAATTCAGAAAGGCTTTGGTGTTATTTCTAAATTAATACCCCAACAAATTAGTAAATTTCTAACATAAATGGACATACACACCAACCCAATCCTGGTAGACCGGTATATTTCAGGGTCGACCGATACGGACCGAAGGACGGACCGACGGACGGACAATCAACGGACGCATTGGTGGGTACACGGACGGACGGACAGACGGACGGACGGACGGACGGACGGACGGACGGACGGACGGACGGACGGACGGACGGACGGACGGACGGACGGACGGACGGACGGACTTTACATTCATTCGTGTTTATGCTTAATCAGTGGAACCACTAGGTTCCTGCGTTCCTGCGAGGTGTTGGCTGAATAGCCTGTTCATAATTATGAACTAAGTTAGTTGTAGATAATAATTATCAGTAGTTTTAGAGAAAGTACTGTAAAAAATCGATGTAATGTGTGTGTAATGTACACGATCATTAATTCCCGTAATTTTAAAACACTTTTTGAAAGGAATATTGCAGTTCAGTAGTAATGAATCAGTAAACAAGTAAAATGCTGAAAATATAGCGTTCGTAAATTTGTAGATTGGGGTAAAATTAATATTCTTTCATTTTATAATCGAAACAAATTGTTTTTCTGACTACTGTTGATTAATTTTTATTTTTTAGGTGGTCCCATTTTACAACATTTTTAAGTTGGAGAAACAATTCCAGTACATATATGCGGGAAACGCACTCTGGCTGGCAATTTCGCGACTGTGCTCCAACATTCTGAAGGTTACAAGGTCGTCCATCATTGGGATAAGTAGAGCCTGGAAGTTGGGTTGAGTGACTTGTTTATGTTTACGTTTTGATGATATTTAACAATAAGAATCACTTAATGTACTTCTGGAGTTCTTTTAATAGATTTTCATTTTGCCATTTTCTGTCTACTTTACCTTACGATGCATAGTTTTTGTATTTTACCTAATTCTTACCTTTTATACCTTTTTCATCATTATTTTCCTTGTTTTTACCTGGAACTGAATGTGTCTACAAGCTGGAAGCATACCTGCAAACATGGAGGCCCAGTCATGTTTTGTCTTTCTATGGAAGTGGGATCTCCAGGGTCCGGTAGTGTTAAAAACTGAAATGAGAAATGAAGATAACAAGGTTGTTTTTATTTTTTTACAGTGAAACCGTCTGGTTCAGTTCACTCGCGAGAATCCCTTCTTAATATAAGTATGGTCTCGAATATCTTTTGAGAACAGAGCTATGTCTATGCTTTTAATATACGATGTACTCTTTCGGTGCTGGAGATTACACAAGTGTGAAAATAAAGAACGAAAACTGAAATTCCATTTCAAGATTCAAACTGGATTCCACAATAGAATTTCGTAGAGGCAGCGTCGCGAGTGAATGAGATTCGTATTCATCGTACCGGGTGATCATGTGAAATCGAGATAACAAAGAAATGATAGTTTCCGTCCACGTAGGTGCTAATGTAAATTTAAATCAGAGTAAAAGTATGAATAATTTGAATTATTAATATTTTACACTCATTCCTTTTAAATGGTGATGTTTCATTGTTTAAATGTCTTTCTGTACCCCATGCTCTAACTAGAATAAACACCTTTTGGCATTCCTATTTTAGTAAACATTAATGCCTTAACTTCCGGTTTCTAGTGATACAGAGTACAAGACACTCTTCATATTCTGATATCATTCCGGCAGTTCTGGACTTGTTTCATTCATATGAAATTTTAAGGATATTTACATATTAAACAGCATATGTTGCACTAACAATTTCGTGAGTATAAATAAACGTAGAAAACTGAATAATTGTTTCGTTAAGAATCAGAATGACATAATCATTGCATAGTACTGATTAAGGGAACTTATGACTGAATCTTGAAACTTCGGTAATTTTGCACATACAAATACAAAACTTTTACAAGACATGCATTTAATTGATGTAAAATACTGTACCAACTTTCAACTCGATTGTTCCAGTCAATTAATTGTTATTAATTTTTAATTAAATTTTTGTTATGTAATACAAAAAATGCTCCTTGTATAATAATTTTAATTTTTTTTGCTTGATTTTTTTTAGTAATTCATCTATACTTCTATACTAATATATAAAGACAGAAGTGCGTTGTCTTCCAGCGCGGTAATCTCTGAATTTACTGAACCAATGCCAATGAAACTTTTGTGCTAGCATCCTTTAAAGGCCTGGAGTACTATAGGCTATGATTTACAAACATAAACGGTAATATATTTTCAAAATAATTACTTTTCTGGACATTTTTCGCCTAGCCTTACATCACAGATTCAAGAGTGCATCAATGTCAACAGTTTAGCTGCGCGCCACCAGAGGATGACGTCTGAGATCTACTTCTGATTTCATCAATGTCTAGAATTATTGCGAAATTCATTAGAGTTTGAATAAGGTTATGTAATGTCCCTGTGTGAATATTTGAAAGAAAGCCGTAACTGAAGTGGTAAATAATGTCAATGTTCATGTATTTCTCTTTGTCCGTGTTATATACTAAGTGGCAAGAAATCATTATGAGTTTGAAAGTGTTTAATAATTGAGGTAGGTTGAGAGAATAAAAAGTACAATAATATACAGTACAGAATATACAGTAATGTACAATGTACAATATACACATATCGTATACAATCTAAACGTCTTCTTTTACAGAAATTTGTGACAACTCAAATGTTTGACTAAACGACTGTCACAATTGTCAAAACATATTACAAATGCCAAGAGATGGGCAGTCTACTAAAATTTTGAATCAGTTACTCAGAGGGAAGATCGACTTGCTGAAGTATTTACTCGCTCCATTGAAAACAATACAGCAAGAAGGGGAGAAATATGAATAATTCTCCAAGTAGTAGTAGGCAGCTGTTCATTAGGACTCTAAATTTGACTATTCACCCAGTTCTTAGGTTCAAAATGGTAAAATGGAAAATGTGTATATGTTTTCAGTCCATTCAGTAATTTTTTTTCTTCAATATGCGAAGGCAGTTTGAACAGTGGTGTGCAATTTAGGAATGATCATTTACATATTAAGACTAATCTGTACAGTTGTTTGTCATATTAATTGCAGTTGTACTTTTATCTTCTACATGCAAAGAAGTTTAGTGCAGTGGTTGGTAATTTAGCAATGGTCATTACAATATTAAGACTAATATGTGCAGTTGTTGTGCATGTCACTGGCTCCTAATGAATGAATGAATTCATATATTTTTTTCAATAAATAATTGGAAAAAAATAATTTATCTAAAAATATTTTGTCTAAGCACATCTGGGAGTTCTTTGTTTCTATTTTTCAGTATTCATGTTCATATTGGTAAAATGGAAAATGTTCGTATGTTTTCAGCCCACGCAGTAAAAGTTTTTCTTCAATAACTTCATTTACATATTAAGACTAATCTGCGCTATTGTTTTGCATATCAATGGCTGCCAATGAATGATTCCATCCATATTGTTCCATAAAATATAAGAAAAACTTAATTTATCTAAAAAAGTTTGTCTGAGCAAATCTATAAATCTGGAAGCTCTTCGTTTCTATTATTCAGCTCTCACGTGAAAATTGGTACAATGTAAAATGTTTATTGGTCTTCAGTCCACCAAGTAAAAGTTTTTCTTCAACATTTGAAGGAGTATTGTGCAGTGGTATGTATTTTCGGAATGACCATTTACATATTAATACTAATCTGTAGAGTTGTTTGCGTGTTAATTGCTGTTGTACTTTTTTCTTCTATATGTGAAGAAGTTTACTGCATTGGATGATAATTATAGAATGATCATTTATTTATTAAGACTAATATGTGCTTTAGTTTTGCATATCAGTTGCCCCAATAATTGAATTCATCCATAATTTTCTATAAAAAATAGACAGAAATTAATTTATCTAACAAAAAGTTTGTCTGAGAAAATAAATCTGGGAGTTCTTAGTTTCTATTATTCAGATCTCCTGCACAAATTGGAAACATGGAAAGTAATTTATGATTTTGTAAACCAAGTAAAAGTTTTTCTTCAATATGGGATGAATTTCTGTGCAGTGGTATGTAATTTAGGAATGATCATTTACATATTAAGACTAATCGGTAAAGTTGTTTTGCATATCAATTGCTCCCAATGAATGAGTTAATTCATATATTTCTAAAAAAAATAAGCAAAAATCAATTGGTCTAAAAATATTTTTGTCTAAGCAAATAATATCTGGGAGTCTTTGGTTTCTATTATTCATATTTCAGGATCCATAATCTCTATCACTTGAGATAAAATAATGATGCTAATATTGTTTTGTTATGTGGCTCAGTGCATTGTCCATTTATTATTTACAAATAATGTAGTGTTGGTGGATCATTAGTTTTCTATTGTATCAGTCGTGTGATGAATTGATTTACCTGAACAAATAAGATTTATACTACATGTTACTATTACACAGGACATTAAACACATATATTTTTGTCATCTTTAGAATTATAAAAACTGGTAATTATGTTTCAGAACAAATACAAGTATTTTCATTTATTTTTATGATTATGAATCAATTACGTTATGACATCTATAAATATTACTCCGGATTTACCTACTACCGTACCCGTGCATGAACTTCCGCATGTAATACTCAGTTTAAAACCGTAAGTGCCTTGAAGGTCACGAGTTGACAGATCAATTTTAAAACTTTTTTTATGAATACAATAGAAAAAAAATCAAAATAGGGTAAGTTATACAACGTGAGTTTTGATAGTGTTGGAATATATAAAACTCCACAAAAATTTTATATGTGAGTACAAGTATTTTATTTTGTAGTTTAGATTTGTTTATTGCTTTTAGTTATAAAGTGAATGTTTAGAAGTTTTGAGATTTTGATTTGAACTCTATTTTATTCAACATACGTAATACCATGACAATGTCAACAAGTACTTGTTCGGAATTTTTTGTACTGATAGTATCTTATGTCATGTTTCTGGTGAAGGACCATATAACAGTTGAAAAAATATACTTGGCAGCATTAAAAGTCAAAGCTTGGGCGTGTGCTTAGCAAATTCACCCAAGCAAAATTCATGAATACAAAAATTGTGCAATGTGCATTTGGCAATATTACATAGTAGTGTTGCATTTATTCTAAAACAATTTAGTCAATAATGATCCTAATTTGATAGTTTTCTGCTATTTTGTGTTTCATGCAAAGTGTGAGAAATGACGAAAATATCCCCGAACGGATACTTTTAAAACCAGGAACATTTTTGGTAAATTCATCTATTTGACCCTACTTTGTTTTCATACTATGATGAGAATACAATAAACACTTCAACATTTAAAAAAATTGAATTATTCAATTACAATTCACAACTACATTTTCCGTAATTTTTAAGCAATTCGTAACAGGTGCGATTGCAAGAACCATCGCAACCCATACGCATGGTTCAGAGCGTCGCGAATTGTGTGATTGTGTGTTAGTATAAGACGAATAAAATATTCATTACGGAACATTTTCCAGATTATCTCTGGAACAGCGTGTGAGACAACATAGCACTACTACTAGCAAAAAGCCACACCGCTGCGTGTTTATATGAACAAGAGGAAAGTACATCTGAAGCACTTTGAGTCTTCCACTAGTTAAAAATGTCTCTACAAATAGGACGGTAATAAGTTTTGTACTGAGTTTGTTAAGAATTTTTGCCACATTTTCTTATGCCATGTATAAAACGTAGAATAGAAGGCATCTCCATCCAAGACTTAAATTCAGAGCTTCGGTAGGCAGTTCGAAATTTCAACTCCGTATGGTTGTTACGAAGTGAGTATAGAAAATGAAGTTGGATATCTAAAAAACATGCCATTTCTTTAGCGAGTGTTTTCAATCTATATCAATTCATTGTGTCAAATGCATAGTTTGTATTCAGTACAGATGTTTTTCAGATTCAGTTTTGGTGCTCGAGATACGAGTAGTATGAAGATCTTCATCCAAATTCAAAGAGAATTCAGAGCACAGGAGGTTAGAATTCTTTAGTAATCGTTTTTGGTAAAACTTGCAGTGAGTATGTAAGACCTTGGACTTTTTAACCTACAGTTTATACAATTAGATCATTAATATATTTTTGGTATATTTTTCAGGCCAATTACTTTGGTTACGTTAAAAGAGAAGAAAGCACCTTATTGAACATTCTCAGCTCGAAAAGTGCTAGTGATACATGTGTACACTTCCAAAGTGAAAATTGTCACTGCAGTTACATCAGTGTTTTGAAAACAGTTTTCTAAGAGTTCATATATTTTTAGTCATCCTTGTGTCACGGAAGAGTTGGAAAATGTAGCCTATTCACACAACAGTGAAAGTATAGTTGAAATAATTCTTGATAATTTTTCAGGTTCTTTTTTTTGGTCCTACGTAATACGAAGCATTTTAACCCAAATGCATGGAACACTCCAAGCGCGGTTTGCTACGTTGAAAATTCGTCAGTACATTGTTTTCACAACAAGGATACGAGTTTGTTATACATTTTGACTTCTCATTAAGTTACAATTTACACTACAAATATATCAATTATTAATGTTTCACGAACAGTTTTCTCTGGGATTTTGTAATTTTTTTAAAAATATTCTTCCCTTGTCAGGTAGACGATGAAACAGGCAGCATCTCAACCCAAATTCCTTGTAGTCTCGTAGCGCCGTTGACGTGGTGGTTTTTTGGCTACGAGGGCACTACATTATTTATTTGGACTCATTAAGAAGGTAAGTGTTTTGCTATAAAAAGATTTGCTATATTGTTCTGGTTAATTTTTGTTCTACGTATTTGAAATGTATGTGTAGGAAGCGTCTGTCCAAATGCATTGAAAGCTAGTATCATAAAAAGATTTGTAAGCCACATGATTATTTAGGTCTGCGACACACCTACGTACATTACTCATTTTTACTCATCAAAAAGTTGGTTTAGATTTTCAAATCCCTATGTTGTCATTCTTCAATATTTTCATCAATCATAGTTCTATGCTCGCACTTTTTTCTTGATCCTCGAGCTCCCTAGACCTCGCTCAGCCCGGAATAGCACGGCCCGGTAGAAAATATGAGCTCCATTCGGAACGTCACGGCTCAGTGTGCAGTGCTACCCACCTTTTTCATTTCCAATGCGGACTTCCTAGTTTTTGGTCTCTTTCTATCGACCTGTGCGCACCATGTTCCTTCTTGTTACTCAATTATTTCTAAAACGAGACAATTTCTTCGGAATTTAAAAATATCTTCCGTTGTTTCTCAAAGCTATCTAGTCCAAGACGAGTTATTACGCCGAATTTTCTGTCAATAAAGTTGACAGCCCTGCACTGTCGGGATGTAGACAGAACCCGCCTCACCCCGCACTCCCCGCTGTGGAGTATCAAGAAAAAATGCGCGATTAGTATATCAGTGAGAGAATACATCATACCATTTTCTCATTTACAGTTATGTTGTAATCCTATTTCAACTAATAATACGGTTAAATGTACGCCAAGTCCACAAACATAGATGTTAAGTACTTTTGCACGAAATCGACCCGTTAACACCAATGTGAGAGAATAACAAAACAATATAATTTGAGTTCCGTCATTTTTAATTTTTTAAATCGTCTTGACAACTTGCATACCGCTTCTAAAATGTGAGAAATGCACTGTACCGACCAGGATATTTATCAGGAATAATTCGTCGTGCTTCATTCCGCATTGATATCAAAATAGTCTTTCTCCAGGCGCCTTTTAAAGACATTTTCGTGAAACTTTTTCAAAATATTTTTTTACTTGCAGTATTTTGAATGTTACACATATCAAACTTTGAATTTAAAACTTAAATTGTTTTCACCAATATGTATAACATCTATTTTCACTGCCACATTCGAAGTCTTTCTGGCATCATTTGCCCATCTCTCTTGGCGACCCTGCCGATAGTCTCTCTAGTTCCACATAAATATATCTTCTTGGTATCAAGTTTATCATTTTCTCAGTACTCTTGAGGGGTTTCTCACAAGAATCAAACAAGTCCAAAATTCCGTATTTTGAGACATTTTCCAAAGTTATTCCCTACAAGTGTCAGCATCTGCTTGGAAATTTTCTTTAGACAAGTGCCAAACTCATTGAAAGATACAAGGTGCGGAAAATTCATACACTCATTTCTATGCATGTCTGCGCTATGAAGTTTTTGGTGCCACCTGAAAAATCTTGAATTTGGACTAGTTTGGTTCTTGTAAGAAACTCAGTATATTCTCATGATTATAATTATTACAAACAAAAACTTAATTGAATTATTGAACAGAGGCACCATCTCGCAAATTCAACCTTTATTTTTGATCTTCACTTCTTAGATTTTGATTCAGAGATTTAAACATGGGATCTTTCGATATTGTTTACATCACCGTTTGATAAATTTTTAGACCTGTTTTTTCCTTAAATTTACGAGATGTGAGATTCATATTGAAGGATGCATCAAGAAATCGCCGCTTCATGGATCTTTGCGACGAGATAAACTCAAGGACGCTGCAAAATATTAAAATTTTGTAGAAATATCTTCATGGACATCAATGTATTGTTGTAAATTCATTTATTCTTCAGGTTCATTGTTTATGGGATTACGGATAATATGAGGAGGATGAGAATGAGGAAAAGGAAAAGAATTGCCATATTGTTTGTGTGTACGTATTTTTCATTCCATCACGAAACTTTCCTTCTTGATTTTTCTAAGTTTCATTGTATTATAAGAATATACATTTTACTTGTTGACAATTGCTCCTGTATTGGTCACTTCAACCTTTGTATGTGAGAGACTCGAAGAAACCCAGACGTTCGGTACAGATAATTTATCTGGCTGATATGTCGGGGAATTTATTGGAAGGTTTTACCGAAAGCGAAATTTAAGTTTATACGTCGTCGTTTACAGTTAAAATTATTTTTATACATAATATTTTAGATTTAAAATATTGGAAACCATTACATTTAAAGTAGGTAATGTGAATGTGCTTTGATAATTTCTGTTTTTAATGCAGGCATGATTTTTCATGTAAGGTGGCTCGAAGGAGCGCTCAACAAGCTCAAAAGTCGAGAACAAAGTGGACCTCAGGAACAAAATAGCTTGATTAACTACTGGAAGATGGGATATTACTGGCGGAATTGATGGTAAACTGGTTTTCTAATGACTTGATTGTATACATTTGCCCACTCCCAAAATTACTGGAACTGTCCATTACGATTCGATCAGTATTTTTATAACTCGTTCAGGCAGTGTTTAATGCGAAACATGTTCGATGTAACGGCTCAACTCAGATGCATTGAAAACTCATAGGGTGGATGATGTTATCTCTGTATTTCCAACATGGCATTTGAACATTTCAGAATGTTGCAGTTATACCACCCAAAAACCTTAAATTCAGAGCTCAAGAAGACAGTTCAAAATTTCAAAGCTGTATGATTATTTACGGAGTAGAGAACATTATGAAGTTAGACTAAAAACTTCCCATTTCATTAGTAATGAATGTATTGCATACCTAGTTTATATTCAGTACAGGTATATTTTGAGATTGTTTGTTGGTGCTTGAGGTATATGAAGACTAACATGAGGATCTCCATCCAAATGAAAAGAAAATTCAGAGCACCGGACGCTACAGCAAGATAATTCCTGATAAAACTCGAGGAGTGTAGCCTAGGTAAGGCCTTTGACTTCCCAAGCTACAATTACGGCAGTTACATCATTAATATGTTTTGGTATATTTTTCAGGTCGGTTGCATTGAAAGAAGAGGAAGCACAAGAACCAAAATGTATTGAAAACTTCTAGCAAGAAAAGCAACGTTGTGAACATTGCAAACAACCTCGCCGATACATGGTTATGCATGAACAAGAAGTGTTCATGATACATGTGAACCCTCCCAAAGGGAACATTGTCATAACAAATACATTAGTTATTAGTGTTTCATAAACAGTGTTAATAAGGGTTTCAATTTTTTAGTCATCCTTGTCATAAGGGAGTTGGATGATGCAGCAATAGACACAATAGCAAAAGTATTGTTGAAATAATTTTTGTAAATTTGTCAGATTCATTTTTTTGATATTACGTAGTATGAAGAAATATTCTTACACATAGTACATAGCGAACCATGCTTGGAGAATTCTATGTTGAAAATTCGCTGGTATATTTGTTTTCAAACAAAGATGTGTTCGTTACGCATTTTGACTTCTCACAACGTTGCTGTTGACACTGCAAGCATGTAAGTTATTATACTTGGATTTTTCTAACCTGGTCGATGACACTTTATCAGCTATTACGATGTCATCCAATCGAGAGCTAAAACGTCATCACGACGTCATCATGACGTCACTGTGGTGACATTTAAGCTCCCAATTCGACGAAACCATAACAGCTAATCAGCCAGGTTACGGAAACCCAAGTGTAGTGTTTTTTTTATTATATTTTATTTTGCAATTTGTTTGTGAACAAACATTTGGCAAAATTACATAGATTTACATAAACAAATACATGAGAGGAGTAAAATCCCATGACCGTACTCCACCAATGATACATTATTAATACAAATTAACTATTAATTATAATTTCTGAAATGAATAATTTAAAGTCGATGTGGAAGGTCTAGAGTATGATGGCGTTGAAGTCGTCTGGAGGAGTCACTATTGTCTAGTAAGTTGATGGCTAGAATATTCGGATGATTATGTAGTCTTTGTAAGTATTTTGTACTGGTATTCTTGATTTCTTCTCTTATAGTTGGAATCTGTAAGTCTTTGTGTAATGTTGCATTCGTTACGTACCAGGGGGCATTTACAAATTTTCTTAAGGCTATAGACTGGAAGCGTTGTAATATTTCAACATTAGAATTTTGAGCTGTGCCCCAAAGTTGAATTCCATATGTCCATACTGGTTTTAATATTGCTTTATACACAATTACTTTGTTTGCGATGCTTAACGATGATTTTCTTCCAAGTAGCCAGTTTAACCTTCTAAGTTTTAGGTCTAATTCTTTTCTTTTCTTCTTTATATGTTTTTTCCATGTCAGTCTTCTGTCCAGAGTAAGTCCGAGATATTTTGCCGAGTCATTTTGAGGAATACATTGCGATCCGATTTTTATAGGTGGACACGTTTCGTGCTTCAGACTGAAGGTGACTTGGACAGACTTCTTGTCATTGATCTTGAGGCGCCAGCGTTTCTGCCACTTGTGGATGGATTGCAGATGTTCTTCTACGAGATGAGATGCTTCTGCTGGATCTTCATGTCGAGCTAAGATGGTTGGGTCGTCCGCGTAGGTTGCTGTCAATGCGTTTACAGATGATGGGATGTCGGCAGTATATAATGAATAAAGGAAAGGTGCAAGCACACTTCCTTGAGGCACTCCTGACTTTATAGGGATAAGTTTTGAAGTTTCACCGTTAAATTTTATTTGAAAATATCTCTGTAAGATACGATTTTAACAAGTGATAGTAAGGATACGGTAGATTTTTCTTAATTTTATACAATAGACCTGGGTGCCAAACCTTATCGAAAGCCTGGCTTACGTCTAGAAATACAGCAGAACAATATTCTTTATTTTCTAGCGATTCACTAATTTCGTTTACTACTCGATGAATTTGTTCTACAGTCGAATGCTGTTGTCTGAACCCAAACTGATGATGAGGTATTATTTCATTTTCTCGTAGAAGTGGATTTAAACGTGACAGAAGCAGTTTTTCAAAAACTTTTGATAATATTGGCAGTAGACTAATAGGTCTGTATGATACAACTTCATGTGTTGGTTTGCCGGGCTTAGGGATGACTATTACTTGAGCGATTTTCCATTGATCAGGGAAGTGTCCTAGTCTTAGGATGGCATTGAAGATGGAAGTAAGTAAGGCTATTAGTTTTCTTGGTAGATGGTGTAGAATTGTTGCTGAAATCATATCGTATCCGGGAGCTTTTTTAGTTGGTAAATTCTTGATTGTTGTTTCAACTTCTCGAGCACTTACGGATTTGATTTGGGGAGCTAGTTGCAGTGGTGAATCTAAGAAGTTGTAAATTTATTCCTCTTCTGTAGCAGATATTTGTGAAGGAAATGGTTGAAAGATGTTAGAGAACTGGGACGCGAAGCATTCAGTTTTTTCTTCGTCGGTTTTAACCCATGTGCTGTCGATTTTTCTGATGGGAGGAATAGGTTGCATTGGTCTCTTCAAGTATTGAGTAGTTTTTCAAAGAGAATACTCTGAGTTCGAATTCGGAATCAATTTTGTGAGTTTATCTTGTAGGGCGTTGTTTTGATATGCTTGAAGTAATCTTTTGAGGTTTTGCGAAGCTGAATTTAGTCTTCTTTTGACTGCTGGGTCTTTAGTGATTTGCCATTGTTTCTTTAATTTACGTTTTGATTTCACCTTTTCTCTTATTACTTGTGGGATATATAGCTTTTTGTTTTGCTTTATTTCTGGTGTAGAATGCCACGCAGCTTGATGGAGTTGTCTGGTTACATATTCTATAGCTTCATTTATGTCGAAAGCAGTTTTCAATTGTAGATTAGCTGTGCTGTTATTAGTTAGCCATTCTGAGAAATATTTCCAATCTGTTCTATTGTTGTGGATTGAGGTTTGCTTATTGTCTTCAATAATGATTGAGCTAATGACTAGTAGAACCGGTGAATGATCAGACGATAGATCTTGTGACCAGTAGGTGTGAATGTAACTTTGGTTAACTCCTTTTACAATAAAGAAATCTAATACATCAGGAATTTTGTTAGTGTCTGTCGGCCAGTAAGTGGGTTGGCCAGAAGAGAACCAGGATAATTTTTCGTTTATTATAGTTTCATATAGAGATTTACCTTTCGGGGAGGTTAGTCTGGAGCCCCATAATGGATGTTTAGAATTGTAGTCACCGCCAGAAATAAATCTTGGTCCAAGTGTTCTGAAGAAGCTTGCGAATTGTGAACTCTGGATTTTATGCTTCGGAGGGCAGTATATTGCTGCAATATTCAATGTTCCGAATGCATCTCTTACTTGAATGGATGTTGCCTGCAAATACGTGGTGTTAAATTGAGAATTTAAGTGATGTTTATTTTTTTCCCGAACAAGTATAGCTGTTCCTCCATGTGCTGTACCATCCGGATGATTTGTATAATACATGTTGTATCCTTGAAGCGAGAAAAAACTTTTGTTGGTGAAATGAGTTTCTGAAATGAGCATGATATCCATATTTGTTAACTGGAGAAAACACTTGACTTCTTCTCGGTGTTGTAGCAAGCCATTGGCGTTCCAAGCTGCTATCTTATATGATTTGTTCATTATTTAGTTAGCAGTTTTGACACGAGATTTAAAAGTGCACTTATTTGTTCTGCTTGTCTGTTGAGTATAGTTTCAAATCTTTCGAAAGTCTGTTGTATTATTGAAAATATTTGAGTATTGGACTCCGTGTTTGTTGCATTGTTGTTCAGACTATCCTTCTTTTGCGAGTTTTTCAGTGCTTGTGCATAAGTACTACGCTGATGGAAATTATTTATCGAAGTAGGTGGGAAGTTTTCTTGACCTGTGTTCATATTGTTTTGTGAAGCACTGAAGTTTGAATCTTGTGGAATTTTAGATGCCTGTGGATATTTTTTATTGCGTATTTTTTGATAAATTTCACATCCTTTATAACTTGCTGTATGGGGACCTTCACAAAGGGCGCATTTTCCAGGCTTCGTCTTGTTTTTCTCGTTATCACAAGTTCTGCTATCGTGATTATCGCCGCATACTACGCACCGATAAGGATGGTTGCAGTAGTGCTTCGTGTGCTCCCAACTTTGGCAGCGATGGCATTGCACAAGATCTCGCTTTACTCTTGGAGCTTCAATTATTATTTTGGTATTTTGAAGGTACTGCAATTTATAAATGTCTTTGTTATTATCTTTTGGTTCCAAATCAATAAAAAATACCGGTAAGGAAGCTTTTGTTACACGGTGTTTGCAGTTATGAATGTTTCTTACAGTATGACCGTTTTCTTCTATTTCTGCTTTCAGTTCATCAATATTTATTGTAGGATGCATATTTTTTAAGACTACCCTAAATGCTCTTTCTTGTTTTAGCTGATAGCTGTGAAACTCAGTTTTCTCTTTAGTAAGGTATTTAATAAGGGATCGATATGCTTCTGTTGTTGCCGGTAAGATATTAAATTTATCTTGACCTACAAGCTTGCAGTAGAATTCTTCCTTCTTCACGACGTTTTGTAAGGTTTCCGACATTGCGTGAAAGTCATTTACCCCAGGGATAAATATTGGCGGTGGTTTTTGCACGTTCTGAATGTTGCTGGATTTGGAACTTTCATCGATTACTTTATCATTGGATTCATCGTCATTAATTAGTTCGAGATCTGCAAATCTATTGCATGATAGTATGCCACTTATATTTGCACTTTGACGTTTTGATTGTTTATGACTTTCAGGGCTGTGAGATTTACATCTCTTGCGCTTGCTTACAACAACTTGCCATTTATGAGTGTTGCTGTCACTACTTGAATTACCGTGGGTTGTTCGATTAAGTTCTGAATTTGTTACATCGGTTGAACTTGAACTTGAAGGCTTTACGGCAGGAGGAAAAAAGGGAAATGGCATTGCTATCACTGTACCTTGTGGTATCTGATGTAAAATGAGTTGTTGTTGTTGTTGTTGCTGCTGCTGCTGCTGCTGCTGCTGCTGATATTGTTGTTGAAGAAACAGCTGAGTTTGTAGTTCAGCTTGACTTGTAGTAGACGAATCCATTATAAATTCAGATTCCGGCTGGGAGGTGTTCTCCGAGGCCATATCGATTGTTTACGTCTTATGGAGGCAACATATTTTTCTGATATCACCAGTTGAAACACAGAATTTTATAAACAGGAAATACAATTGATCACGAAAACACTACACACTAGTCAGAATACGCACAACTTGACACAATGAGTCAACGCACAATTTAGAAATCACGAGACACCGCGGAGTAGAGGGCACGTCCTCTCACCTCCGCCGTTCGCGAGAGTGTAGTGTATCGCAGATTGATTCCTCATGTATTTTGTAAATTTTTTATTTACTTTCCTTGTTACGTAGGTGAAGGGGGCAGCAGATCTACCCTAATTCCTTCAAAAATCGCAGCGAAGTTGATATGGTTGTTTTTTACTATGAGAGCACTACATTACGCATTTGGACACATTAAAAGGTAAGTGTTTTGCTAGAAACGAGTTTGGTACATTTTTCTGGTAAATTTTGGTTCTACCCATTTGAGATGTAGGTATAGGAAGCGTCTCGCCCAAAATTCATCAAAAGCTCATGTCATGACTAGTGGTGCTACAACAGCACGTAATTAAATACACGCTTACTTAATTACACAAATAAGAAGATTTAACACTTCTGCATGAAATGCACACAACACACGTGACAAAAAAAATTAAAAAAACTTGGGTTCAGTTATTTTTAATTCCTTGAATCGACATAGGATCGGAATTACTTTTTTTAATCAACTGTTTATTCACAATTTGTTCTTTACATGAACATTCGGTGAATTATTTATGAATAAAAATAACTTGAGTAAAGAGTTGTCATTTGACAGCACTTCGCAGATAAAATATTAATCCAGCGATTACATATTTTCTATGACTATTGCAATTACATAGTCATCTTTGTTACTATTTTGCAATTTTACATCTATGGCTGAGATCTAGGGGGTGATATTTCAATCTTCTGATGTCTTCACTGCTGTCCAGGATGTTCACTGCAAGATAATTTGGGTGGTTTAGAGTGGTTTTTGTATCTTTTGCTGTATTTTCTATTTGGAATCTGATGGATAGTTGGAATCTGCAAATCAGAATGTAAAGTATTGTTGGATACATACTATGGTGCATTTATTATGAATCGTTAAAGTTTTGATTGAAATCATTGCAAAATTTCAATATTCGAAAGACTATCAGTTCCCCAGAGTTGTCTTCCATAAGTCCAGAATGGTTTTAATATCATCTTGTAGACTAGTAATTTATTACAGGGACAGGGACGATTTTCTGCCGATCATCCAATAGAGTTTGTTTTAGGTCCATCCCCTTTCTGTTTTGAAGATGTGGGCTGTCCAGGTTAGTCTGCGATCGAGGTGCAGACCAATATATTTTACTACTTCAGTTTGTAGTAATTGTCATTCATTTTTAGGGGGGGCAACTATTGTTCCTTAGAGTGAAGGTTATGTGTGAAGATTTCGTTTCATTTGGTTGAATTTGCCATTTCTTAAACCACTCGGAAATTTCATTTAGATTATTTTGTAGGATGTTGGATGCTTCAACAGGATGCTTGGATAGCTTCAACAGGATGCTAGGATGTTGGATGCTTCAACAGCAGTTGGTAACCAGTACTGCTGTGATGTCTGCGTAGGTTGCGGGTGTGATGCCATCGTGTTGTGGGAGGTCAGCGGTAAATAAGTACAAAATCGGGACCAGCACACTTCCTTGTGGCACTCCGGATTCTATTTGTCGAAATGAGGATAGTTGGTTATGAAACTTTACATGAAAGAGTCTGTTTGTCAGATAGGAGCTGAGAATTATGCACCATTGAGATCGACATCTTTTTATTTTGTAAAGAAGTTCCATATTCCAAACATTTTCGAAGTCTTGACTGATATCAATGAAAGCAGCTGAGCAGTATTGCTTTTGTTAGAAAGTTTTATTAAATACGTCTATTACTAGATGTATTTGTTCCGTGATTGAATGGATCTTTCTAAAACCGAATTAATGATGCGGAATCAATTCGGTTTCTTCGAGAATTGGGCTTAATCTCTTTAATAGTAGTTTTGTTAGGACTGTAGGACCATAAGGGGAGTAGGCTAATGAATCTGTATTAATAGGATTCATGCATTGGTTTGCCTAGTTTATGAATCATTATAATTTGAAATGTTTTCCATTGTGATGGAAAGTATCCTAATCTGAAGATAGCATTAAAAATAGAGGTTAGCGGTGCAATTGCCTGTTTTAGCAGGTTCTTCACAAATAGCCGGTGATGAAAATATTGATAACCAAAACTTAATTCTCCTAAATATTGGCAAAAGCACACACACTTCTTTAGTTTCTAACACGTTTTCCTCCGTGGACCTAGCTCTCTCTGTAGTCCCTCTGTTTCTACAATCTTCGAGAGGTCTTTGGCGACCTGCAAGGCAGTGACCACTTCCCCATTCGGATCAACCTCGGTATTCCGGACCTGAACGTTGCCCGCCCTCCTCTCTGGCTAATCCACCGAGCTGAGTGGGAAACATTCAAGAAAGAATTGTGAATATCGGAAAACTGCTCAAACGACATCGATGCTATGGTTGCCCATTTTAATAACGCCGTCCTTCATGCGGCCTCATAGGCCATCCCGAAGTCGTCGGGCCACCCACGACATCCCCCTGTGCCATGGTGGAACGCTGATTGTGCCGCCGCGGCCCGTAATCGGAAGAGGGCATTGGCAAAACTTAGTAGGTTCCCAACCATGGTAAACCTAATAAATTATAAAAGTTCCCGGGCCAGAGCTAGATTGACGATACGGGAAAGTAAGGCTGCGTCCTGGAGAGCTTACATCTCGTCACCCTCTTGTCGTACATCCCCTATAGTAGTGTGGAGAAAGGTCCGACAGGTCGGTGGAAGATTCCCTTCGCCGTCTATCTCAGGGCTTCTGGTAAATGGTCATCTCCTAACATCTCCACAAGAAATTGCTGAAGAAATTGCTTATCACTACGAACAGATCTCCAGCTCCGCACACTATCCTTCTGGCTTTCAAAAAACGAAACGATAAATGGAAAACTGTAAATTAGACTTCTCGAGTCGCGTGGAGGAAGATTACAATGCCGTTTTCTCCATGGAAAAACTCTCATGTGCCCTTGCTTGTGCGAAAGATTCTGCTCAAGGACCAGACCAGATACATAACCAAATGTTGAAACACCTACCGAAAAACACTCGTTTCTTTCTCCTCGGCGTTTTCAACAAGATTTGGGCAGAACATGCAGTACCAAGGATTTGGCGTGAGGCCATTGTTCACCCAATCCCTAAAAAAAGGAAAAGCTAGAACAACCCCCTGAAGTTACCGCCCAATCTCGCTCACTAGCTGTGTGTGCAAGCTTTTAGAGCGAATGGTAAATACACGTCTGGTCTGGCTCCTGGAACAAAAGAACCTTTTTCACCTCTTCAATGTGGCTTCAGGAAGCACAGGTCAACCATGGACCACTTAGTCACCCTTGCTATGCAGATTTCCACTTCTTTCGTGCTACGGCAGCACCTGGTAGCAATTTTCTTCGATATAGAGGAAGCGTATGACACCACCTGGAGGTACGGTATTCTTCGCACCATGCATACTTCGGATAAGTCGGATGTGCCTTCTACTGCAGTCTGGCCACGCGAGATTTTCGATTAGACTCTTCGTGCAGCGTCTATACCGCAGATAAGCATGCGCTCTTGGAGTCACTTAAATTTGCTGTATCGATGTCATTAAAGAAAGTAGTGATCTGCAGTGATTACAAAAGCTCTCTGGAATCCATCTTCTCCTCCTCGTCTTGTGACCTACTGACAATGACCATCCAACACTAAATCCATCATCAATTGGTCCGCCACTATATTTTAGTTTTTTTGGGGTCCCTGGACACGTGTGAATAAGAGGGAATGAAATAGCTGACCAGGCAGCAAAGTCCGCCACCTAGAAAAGTGTGAGGCTTCTCCACAGTCCCCGCGGAAGACACTAAGCTCTTTATCAAACGCTCTATCCGCAGTGAATGGCAAACAGAGTGACAGAACTTAGATTTTAAGCTCACGAGAATCAAGGATTCCATAAATCCTTGGACTTCCTAATCTCGTGATGCTCGGCGCGAGGAGATCATTTTAACACGCCTCCGGATCTGTCACTGCCATTTCTCCCATGGTTATCTCCTCCGCGGAGACCCTACTCTATATGCAAATACTGCAAAGTAGATCTTACCGTGGAGCATGTTCTCTTGAACTGCGTTAAGATAAGAGATAGCCATCGAAGGCATCATCTTGCTAGCTCCCTAGCGGAGATTCTTAGAAATGATGAATCTTCTCTCTGCAAGTTTCCTACGAGAGACCAACTTGTACAGCCTTATCTGGAAGATAATGCCAATTATTGGCTCTTAGCCCGAGGTTTTAAAGTAACTATCTGGCATTTTTCTGCCAAATCCTTTTATTAGGATACGTTCCTTTTGAGTTTTACTACCAGGCAAAGATAAATTCGCAATATAAACAGCCCCCTGAATTTGAAATACCTTTTTCCCGGTCTGTTCCTTTAGCCCCATGTTGAAGAAATGCAAACTGTCTTAAAAATACAAAATAAATTTCTAATTGAATATAGCATAAATTAAATTTTTTGTTATATTCGATTGCGTAATGCCATCATTCAGAACACCCATTCTCTGGGACGTATTTTCAATTCATTTGGGCTGATGTATCTCCTTGGGAAGAGAATTCTTCGTACGAGGAAAACGCCTGAAAAACCCCAAGAACGTCACGGCACATCAGTTGTAATGGCAGAAACCTAATACGTCTCTGTGCTTGTGTATGTTCAGTAAATCACCCACCGAAGTTAATTTTTCTTGTCATCAAGAAACTATCAAGTCAACTATCAAGCAAATCACTTCCTCGAATGTATGGGTAGTCCTACCATCCAGTTGAGAGTTCCGAGAGGTACCGAAAAGCAATAGAGTTCGTTCGTTAACTATGCTAACACACAAACTGTTGCCTAACATCTATGGTAGTAAATATAACTTTTTGCAAAATTGATATTCTGTATTCAATCATGCTGACAGATTCGGGCTTTTGCATTTGAAACGCTAATTTTAATTTTTAGCGGGATTAGGTACGACTCTGAAAATGTTGTGGGATAAAAATTGGAAAATTACATATCGTTAATTATATCAGTAATAAGAGATTGTAGTATCACTACTAGTTTAATGAAATCCTTTTTCTAATTTAGATCTCCAAATAATGTCATACAATTTTCTCAAAATATTAGTAGTGTTCCTGTAATTTTGTGAGCCGGGCAATTTAAACTAGTGGTGCTACAGAATGGCATAGATTTTCTCGTATTAGTTTCTATACGTCTTTAGCTTTCCTTCAGTGTCGTCACATCTGTCATCTATTGGCGTTGGCGCATGTATGATAGAATACTTTTTCGGATTCCCAACATAAATGTGACGGAAGATATTGTAGAAGAGTAAAACCTAGACCTATGCAAGTTTTCGTTGAAAAAAAATTACAGCCGTTTTTAAGGAATATCGTTTGAAAATGCCCAATTTTCTGGTAGTTTTCGAGAAACATTCGTGTAAACCAATTAAAGTACTTCTACTCTCAAATATAATAATGTACACAAATTTTTGATAACGTCAATATTAACGATTTGAGAAGTTCGGATCTAATATCAGAAAAATGTTTCTGCAATTTCTGGAAAATCAAATAAATGCATGAAAATTACGTCTGTCGTGTAATTTAGGCATTATTTAGCACTATCCGATTAAAATGTTTTTTTTATTTTTTTAATATATTTATTTCCTGTTCAATTTTACAAATTTTTCAGGATGATGAATAAATGTATACATAACATTTTTTGAGATGCCAGAAATTATCATAATTAAAGATAATTATGATTTTATTTTAATAGTAATTACGAATAAAACTTTGATTTGAATAACTATTGCTTAATTTTTATAATAAATTTTTAGTTTTAAGAGAAGGTTTTATTGAGTAATAAAGTAGACAATTATTTATGGGGGGTGAAAAATATATTTGGGGAAGCGGGATCGAATTCGTTTAATGTGATAATTTTTTCCCAGATCGAAATGTTGATGAACAGGATAATCTTTTAAAGAGTTGAAGAATTTGGAGGATTGGTTAGTGATGAATGTTTTAATTGGCTCTATTTGTAATTCTTTGTGGATTTGGCTATTGGAGATAAACCATTCAGCCTTTAGAATTCTCCGTAAAAATTTATTTTGAATAGTTTGTATTTTCTTCATGTTTGACGCAGATGCATTACACCAAATTGGGCATGCATATGTAAGTGATGGTCTTATTATTGCCTTGAATATTGATATACCACAATCTATTTGTAATTTTGAAAATTTATTAGTTAATGGGTATAATTTTGATATTTTTGGTAAGTTTTATTTGTAATATTTTGAATATGAGTTTTCCAAGTTAATTGACGATCGAAATAGTCCTAAATATTTAATTGAAATATGATTTTCTATCCAGGGTATAGTTATATTATTTATTTTGAGACATGGGGGATTAGTAGGTCTGCAAAGTGTGAAAATTTTTGTTTGTGTTTTAGATGGATTTATTATTATTCTCCATTGTTGAGTCCATTTAATATATAAATTTAAAGAATTTTGAAGAGTGTTTCGGGCATTATGTAAATTTTTGTGATACGAAAAAAGTGCAGTGTCATCTGCATACAGCGCTATGGTGGTAAAAGGAAGGTGTGGAATATCTGACATACATATATTAAAAAGTAAAGGAGAGAGAGTCGATCCTTGAGGAATCCCTGAAAAGATGCGACGAGAAGTTGAATAAGAGGTGTTAATTTTGACACAAAACTTACGATTATATAAATAGCTTTTTATTATTTTGAATAAATATATGGGAATTCCTATTGAATGTAATTTATATAATAATCCTGAATGCCAAACTTTGTCAAATGCTTGGGCAATATCCAAGAAAATTCCAATTGTATGTTTCTTTTGATGAAAGTTTTGAGCTATTAATTCAGAAACGCGTAGTAATTGATGAGAAGTCGAATAATGAGAACGAAAACGTTTCTTCTGCAAATATTCGTTAGTTACCAATTGGTACCAATTGGTAGTTTGTTACCAGAAGTTACCAATTGGTAATTTGGAATAGCTAGTATTAAGTTAATGTAGGATAAAAGACGAGAGTGTAATAGTTTTTCAAACATTTTTGATAATGAAGATAAGAGATTAATAGGTCTGTAGTTTAAGGGAAGATGAGGATCCTTGCCTGGTTTACATATGGGGATAACGTAGGCTAATTTTCATGATTGTGGAAAATAAGAAATACGAAGCATTGAATTGAATATATTTGTTAGCTTCGATAAAATTTGTAAATTAATTAAAAAATTAATTAAAATTTGTAAATTTTATCATTTTGTTTGTAATAGAATCATAGCCTGATGTTTTGTGAATATTCAATTTTCGTGTTATTTTTTGAACTTCTACAGGAGAAATAAATTTTATTTTTGAAGGGACTGAATAAAGTGGAGAAGAGATGAAAGATTCAACTTCGTTATTAAATATTTGATCTATAATAGGGTGAGGGGTAATAGACTTTTCTAAGTGATTTGCAATTAAATTTGATTTTTGAAAATCAGTATAGGCAGATATAGAGCCGTTATTTAATATTGGTATAGGGGAATAAGATTTTGTTAATTTTTTAATTGTTGACCATTGTGGTCTGCTATTAGGATGTATTTGTGCAATGTAATTTTGAAATTTGTCTAATTCATATTGGTCTATTCGTAATTTGATAATGCGTGATAACTTGTTGATTTTTCTTTTAATGTCAGGGCGACGAGTTTGTTGCCAGAATCGTCTTAGGTTATGTTTGGATTTTATAAGATTTAAGATATTTATAGGGAGAGATCGAGTATGTATGTACGGTTTAATCTATGTACTAGAATATTTATATGCATCTAGAATTATTTTAGTAAACTTTTCGATTTCTACATCAATTTTTTGAGTATTATCTAAGTTTTTTGGGAAGTTAAAATTTGATTCTATGTATGATCGATATGTATTCCAGTTTATTCGCATGTTATGAAGAGGATAATTAATTTTTAATAGTGAAGAATTGAAACATATTTTAACAGGGAGATGGTCAGAATCTATTTCAGGAAGTGGAGATTGAAAGAATTGTAAACTAACGTTTTTTGTAATTATTATATCTAAAATATCTGGTATTATATTGTTGTGATTAGAGTAATAGGTTGGTTCAAAGGGAGCATGAATGTCTAAATTATTTTGAATTATATATTGTTGTAGACGAATACCCTGAGGATTTGTTGAGCTGCAACCCCAAGAAGTGTTTTTGCTGTTGAAGTCTCCCATGAGAATAATTGGATTAGAAGATTGTAAAATGATGTTGCAAATTTGAGTAGGAAATGGTTTGTTTGGTGGTTTATAATTGGAATATAAAGAGTAAATGGTATTATTTATTTTAATTTCTACTGCAATACACTCTAAAATGCCAGATGTAGGAAAATATGTTTGTTGATGAAATATAGAATTCTTAATTATTATTGCTACTCCCCCAGAAGCATGATCAGAGATTCTATCATTTCTATAAATTTTATAACCTTTTAAATACATCTTTTCTTTAGGTCTTAGATGAGTCTCAGAAATACATGATCTGTCAATATTATGGTATGATAGAAAGTGATTAAAAATATTTTGTTGTCGTTTTAGTCCATTAGAGTTCCAGTTAAGTAGTGTTATATTTAGATTTCTATTGTTACTAATGGCCATTTAAACGTGGGAGTAGGAGATTTTGTAATAATGTTTGAATTTGTGGAATAAGTGTAGAAATAATTTGTTGAATTATGCTGGAAATTAAAGCTGTGTAATTTGAAGTAGAAGGGTTTTGTGATTATGTATATGTCAGAAGACTCTGATGTATATATCAGAGTAAGAGAATTTGTGTGATTTGTGATTATAAATTGGATGTGTAGGAGTATTTGAATTTGAAGGAATTTTTTGAATAGGATTGTTACGTTGAAAGATTTGAGTTTGCGATAAGTCTCGAAAATTTTGTGCATTTAATTTTGGAGGAGTAAAATTCAAATTTTGATTTATTAACATATGTGAATTTGAATTATTAGTTTGATTTGGTTTCAGTAAATCTTTATATGCTGGACAACCTTTGTAATTAGCAGTGTGATTTCCGAGGCAATTACAACAAATAGGAGGGGTTGATTTTGGAAGAGGACAATTTGAATAATGGTGGTTTTCAGTACACCTTACACAACGTGGGATTAATCTACAATTGGCTTGTGTATGGTTGAATTTTTGGCATCTCTTACATTGAATCGGTTGGTTATTTGATACTTGCGCTTGAACATTTATGACACTATGAAACATTTTCTCTAATTTGAAGATTTTAGAAGCTTCTGGGCTTTTAGTAAGTTCTATTGAGCAAAGTCTATAGGTTCACGTTGTTTGTTAAATAATCTGTATACCTTTTGCACTGGATAGTTAAGTTTCAATAATTCATTGAAAATACTTTCATTTGAGTAAGTAATAGGTATCTTTTTGAATAAAACGGAGATTGTTTTAATAGTAGGGTCACGATAAGAGTAATATTGAATATTGTTTGTATCACAAAATGATTTATATTTTCTAAAATCTTCAATTGATTGAAAGTTAATTTTGACATTATTTTTAATAGTTTTTGTTGTAAAATCATTTTCAACATTACTTTTTATATCTTGAAGAAAATTACTAAAGTTGTAAATGTTTGAAACAATTATAGGCGGAATTGAAACTATTGCACGTTCTTCATTATTGTCCTGTAGATCTGCTAATAGTCCATATTTATTTTGAAGTGGATTTCCCGTTGTAATCGTGTTGAAATTATAAGTTGTAGATCTTTTACCTGGTTGTTGGAGTAATGAAGAACCTTCTCTTTTCCGTGTTTTTGACTCACTTTTGGATTGAGGTGTTGATGATGGTATAGGAATATTAGCTTGACAATTTAACGAAGTAGTTGCTGGTGGGAGATTGTGAGGGAGCGAGTTAACTGGAAGTAATTCTGTAAATTCACCTTGTTGAAGTACATGAGTTGATGAATTAGATAAATTAATTGTTTGGTCTTGAGGCATACGCAATGAAGAATCAAATGTTGCTGATGTTCTGTGAAGTCCATAGTTGTTTTGATAATATACGCCAGGAATTGTTGAAATATCATTTGCAGATTGTATATGTTGGTTATTCTGGTGTTGCACAATATCTTCAGTAACCATTAACGAACCTTGAATTTCGGCATTCTGTTGTATACAAGTATTATCTTGAAGTGTGCCAATGGAAGCAATACTAGCAACATTCTGTGAACTGGTTGTTTGAAAGGACATATCCTCCTTGCAGAGGATTGAGGCACTGATGTTAATTGATTTGTTTGTTTGTTATCAATTAATAGTCCGAATCAATGATATATTAACACACCCGAGTAAGATAAGTCTCTTTAAATATAAAAGTTCAGGAGAATATTTGATAATGTGTCACCATTCATACAAGGCCTCCTGAATTATTAAAATGTTGGGAAAAAAATTTTGAAGCCGTTTTGGAGAAACTGATCGCCTCTGAAATGAGCAGTTTTAAGTTCATTGTCACAGAAATTCTGATTTTTTGCGAAACTTTGTAGAATGTTATTTAAAACACTTGAACTCAAAAATGTATTAATTTAAACAATTCGATAAAAATGCAAATATTATCGT